>JAKNSD010000036.1:10000-17500 GCA_023525715.1 Cichorium intybus | reverse complement strand
TCTAATTATAATAACTGGTTGTTAACAAACAATAACAAATGTTGGTATTTTAAGTAATGATGTGCATGGGTTGGTTTTGGACCAAAACCGATCAATTTGGTTTTTGGGTTCTAGAACCCGTCGATTTCGGTTTCTAATCGGGTTCAGTTTTCGGTTTTGGGTTGAACCCATGGGTTTGTGAAATTACAATTAACAATCATGAATATTGAAATATTGAAACATTTGCATCAATGAGGAATTACAATTAACAATCAAGAACAAAAAAGGATTAAGATCCTTCCATCTACATTTACATCAACGAAATATACTAAACATTTTCACCAATTAAGATCCTCTACAAACCAAAAAGGCACAATATCTAACAGCTAAAAACCTAATAGGAAACAGAAATCGAATGACTATCGCTAAACAGAAATCCAAAGTGATGATCAAGATGTGAAACAAAAACCCAAAGTGAAAACAAGTTGGGAGCACAACCTGATAACAATCAATTTAGCATTAGTGAACGGACATATGTACCATTCAATCGAGCGAATGGGTGAGCAATTGTCGACCGATAAGCTTTCAATCGAACGAAGGTGACAGTGAGACGTCAATCAATCAGTCAATCGAGAGCTTAGAGTTCTGATTTCTTACTTACGTTTTCTTTGATCAGTCGAGCGAAAAAGAAAGTGAGAACGAGACGTGAGAGACTGAGATCTGCGAGAGCGAGAAAGCTGGAAAGGGATACATACGGGAAAAGGGATGGGTGGTTTGGCAATAGAAAGCCCAAAAAGAGATATATATTAATTCTCAAATGTTTATTAATAAGAATGGGTTGGTTCGGTTTGTGATCGGGCGGTTTGTCAATAGAAACCGAAACCAAAACCGAAATTTCGATTATAAAAAAATTAAACCTGAACCATCGGTTTCTGTTTTGGTTTCGGTTTTTATCGGTTTCTCGGTTTCCAGGTTCGGTTTTGCTCATCCCAAATTTTAAGTAATCAATTAATCATCATAATCGAAATCGAAATATTGTCAAATAAATAACTTTTAAATTAATTAATCATAACAATAGTTCAAAGTAACATTAGAACAATAATTATGTTTAATTTAATTAATACACAAGTCGCAGATAAAGCTCATTGAGTAATAAACTAATAATAAACAAAATAGTTAATGCCAATAACATAATCATTTTCAACAACGTATTTGTTAACAATTTAACTAGACGACTTTCAGTTACGCAACGCGCGAGCATTCGCCTAGTTTTTAATAAATTAATCGCATATAGAGTTGAAGGTGATAATTTTTTTTTGCTCTGTTTGGTTCCTGGCGTTTGTGCTATCATCGTTTCCTGTTTTTCTCGGTCTTCGGCGTTGGCTCTATCTGGTGTTGTTTTGGCCAGGTTCCTCCTGTTATTGATTCAGTTGTTGGAGGTTCTTTGTGATTAAAATAGTTTGGTTTGGAGGTTTTCTTTTTTCCAATGTTACTTTGGAGCTTTCTTGAGCTGCTTTGGGCGAATTTTCCCTTTAGTTTTCTTCTGCTGCTGCAGGTTGCCATGTTCTTGATACCGAGGTTTAGTTGGCTCGGGTGGCTTTT
Source organism: Cichorium intybus (assembly GCA_023525715.1). NCBI lineage: Eukaryota > Viridiplantae > Streptophyta > Magnoliopsida > Asterales > Asteraceae > Cichorium > Cichorium intybus. The sequence goes on along the minus strand of JAKNSD010000036.1, from coordinate 15,919 downwards.
CTCACTCGGGTTCTGTTTGGTTGCCGATGGTGTTGCTATAGTTCGGTTTTCTTCCTTGTTGTTAGCATAGTTTGTTGTCTTTCTTTGGTTCTGTCTTTGTTTTGCCGTGTTTGGCTCTTGTATTCCTTGCTTGTACTCTTGTTCCAGTTTCCTGCTGGAATGTTTTCTTTTTATTTAATTGTTTTACCATTCAAGAAAAAAACATATAGAGCCAAATAGAGAAATGGTTATTGAGCTTTGAGTAGGGTTTTATTAAGTCGATATAATCACATTTCAGTTTATTCGGTGTAAACTGTTTTTCCTTTAATTTTAAATTGAGTAAATTACACGGATGGTCCCTGTGGTTTACCAAAACTAACACTGAGCACCCAAGTATTGGATTTACACTAGATGAGTCACTAAAGTTTCGTTAAACCAACACATTGGTCCCTGTGAACGTTATCGTTAACTCTCCGTCGTCAAACCCCCACATGTGCCGTTCACGTGGGGGTATATTCGTCCTTTCCTTTTAGATTTTGTGCAGGTAATGATTTACCGCCATTAATGAGCGTCAAGTCATCAACCACTTCATACAACCTGAAGATATGATCGGCTCGAAGATTACACAGTCGATTAAAAGGGAAGGTGAAAGCGTTGAGCATTGAGGCAGTCGAACACAATGTGGATCATTCGAGAAAATAACAAAGACGATTCCGCCTGTAATCAATACGGTAAGCTTCATTATTTATAGAATAATCTTGAATGTTGATGTGTATCGGAACTGATAAACATTGACGTTACATTTTTCAGTCGGTAAGGAGAATCTGTTCACCATGGAGCTACACTATGGAGGATCGTTTGACATGCAACCGACTTTGGAATATTGTAATGGTATTCTTATGTTCGTTGACAATGTAGATGTCACTGACTTGAACCAGGAAGTAATACTGTTCATCCTTAGGGTTTTATGTGTGGATACACATGAACCACTGTTCGTCCATTACGTTCTCCCAGGGTTAAGCTTAGAAAAGGGTTTGATTCCCTTAGATTGTACAGCCGATTACAAAATCTTAGCTAGATATGTGCTAATCGTAGGTCAGATTCAGTTCTTTGTCGAACACGGAGCGTCATCGGTCAACAATCATGGTAAGTCTCCCATCCCGAACTATCTCGCCGAAGACGGGTTTCTTATATTCCCAGAACTACAAAAGATTCAAAAGTCACCGGCTTTAAATGCGTCTTGTAGTAGGCAGTTGACGTTTGACCTCAACAAACCCTTACATAGGGAAGAAATCCCAGGTAATGTCAACGAACCCTGCTTGGATATGGTGTTGTATAATCCATCAATAACAGAAGGGGTACCCGCCCAGATGTTCCCTTTGGACTCTCAACTTTGGGAAGTACATAACTTGTCTACATTTCAAGCAGATGTTTACGACCCTGTATTTACCTTTAACCTAGATGATACACAGTATCAATGGGAGATTAACACATATCCTAGTATGAATTTAGAAAGTGGAGCAGAGGCATTATGGTTTGAAACAATATCAAAACCTATCGACAAGGGACAACAAAGTAATGTCCATTTGACACAGTTCAGAGAAGTGGCCGCAGCTGCTTCAACTAGTGGCCCTGAGGATTATATGGATGATCGAAGCAGTGTCCACCTGAGGAAGAGGAAATGGTTGCTGATGACAAAGTGGAGCAGTCTTTTATACATACTGTCATGGATACCCCAATAGAAGAAGATGTTCAACAACTCAACCAACAGGAGGAGATGCTTGTACTAGATAACGAACAGTTTAAAAGCTACGATCCAGACAAGAGTGATAGAGAAAAAATTTTAGAGCACATGGAGAATAAAGTTGAATACTCAAATGGGAAATCCGATGATATTGATTTCAAGGTTGGGGAATACTTTCCAAATAAGAATGTTGTTAAGGAAGCCTTACAAAATTTGTATGTGTACACTAACAGGCAACTGAGAATGGTGAAGAATGATGGTTTTAGAATTCGTGGGCGATGTTTAGGGGATGTCCCTGGTGGGCCTAATTTTTGAAGGAGACCTTTTTTTACAGATAGGTCGAAAAAAAATAAGAAACTCTGAAATTGATTGTCCTTGGACCCTGCACATGTCCCAAACCAATCACGATGACAGGTGGAGGGTAAAAACCTATTACCCAGTCCATACTTGTTTGCCTAGTAGGGACATATAAGCGTGTACTCAAGGATATATCGCTAAATAAAATTTTCTAACAACTCCAGACGAACCCTAACATACCCACCTCTGCCCTTAGAGAGGAACTCCAACGTACTTACAAATTGAATTTGACGTTCATGAAAGTTTATCGAGCTAAGACCATCGCGAGAAATAGGATCAGGGAAGACTACGAAAGGTAGTACACTATGCTGAGAGACTACGCAATGGAAGTCCAGCTGAGGAATCCAGGGACGACCATAAAAATTGGTGTTGAATCGTGTCCCGTTTTCAGTCAACCGACGAGGACATTCAAACGCATCTACATCAACCGATAAATGGGCCAGATTTGTGGCCAAAATCTGCTTGTCCAACGACTTTGATGCACCCAAAACATCATCCTCAGGTAAGTAGTTCAATAACAAAGATCTCCTGTTGTTGATGATTCATATTACAATTCTAAGTAAGTATTTTATTGATAATTTTGTACAAGGTGGGACGACCAAGAATGAAGAGAAAGAGGGGGCCGGATGAATCAAATTCCCAAGGAACTCAAAGGAAAAGAAGCATGTACAAATTGTCTAAGAAATACGTGATAGTCACATGTAGCATGTGTCGCAATCCAGATCATAATTCAAGATCTTGCAAGGGACAAGGTGACAAAGGAAAAGGGGTGAATCAGATGTGAGGTTGGTTTGAAGACTGGTAAGGGGTAATGGTTGGTAATTGTTGGCAGTGGTTATGGTTAAGAACATTAAGTTTAAGTTATGTATTCGATTGTCGGTGTGTGATGGTGAAGACTTTTTGTTATGTTGTTGAACAAGTAGTTTATGTGTATGGGTTAAGTTTAAGACTTTGAGTTATGTATTTGGGGTGGTTTGTATCTGAATTTGTGAACTTTTATCAATATGTGTGTGTTTGTTATTACTTATTTGTGTGTTTGATATTTCAATATTTGTGTGTTTGTTATTAATTGTGTGGGTTTTAAACGTGGCAAAAAAACTTAGAAAACTATCTACAACTAAGTTACAAAATATATACGTACTACATTAAGAAAATGACAAATAAAAATATATCAATAATCCGTAAACAATATTTAATTAACCCTATGTCATTATAACCTCCTAGTAACTACAACATTTAATTTTCGCTAGGTCATTATAACCTCTTCCCTTCGCTGTGTAAACGTCTCTTCATCTGCAGATCATTTAGTTCCACCGCTTCCATACCAATCGACTACCTCTTTGCTATATAAGGTGCATCCAGGTTTCTGCATAACACATCATCACGCCAACAACAAACACACAACCTCTTGTATTACCGACATGAAAGGTAAAGACTTGGAAGCGATGCTGAAAAACCTAGTCCACAAAACGGAGAAGAATCGTAGGTTCATAAAGTAGTTGGAACACATGATACAAGCATACTATGATGTGCGCAAAGAACTTTTCGAAGAGCAGAATACAAGACTACGCTATATGAACTACGTGATAGCTCAGGAGACAATGAGGGAGAGCAAAGCAAGCGCGGTGAAGATGATGAATCTTATCTACGACATGCAGAAAGTATTGGAAGCCGAAGTGGAGATCTACAAAGGAAAACACAAGCTCATCGAATATGAGTTTGAGTCCGAGAAGTAAACCAAAGGGATGTCGAAGGGGTACAAGAAAGCTTTTGGGTAACGTAGTATGTTTAGGTCATGTAGTTTGTTGGTGTCTATAGTATGTTGGTTCCTTGTTTAACAATCGGTACTTACAACATCAAAAATGTACCTTTTTCTTTGGACGAAATATATCTACGAATGTTTGTTTAATCTAGACATTTGCTGAGATTTAATCTCAAAAACCCCCTTGAAATCTCAATAACCCCCCACCCCCTCAAAACCTTCTATACATTTGTTGTGATTTAATGTATATAAGAATGAGATTACTACCACGATGACCTTGTGAGCATACAGAAATGCTAGGAAATTTAGTTAACATTCATTCATATGTTGATGGATATTACAAAACAGTTCATACATGAACAGATTTCACAAAGATGAAGTAGTAATTTTCTAACAATACTAGTACATACTACGATAAACATGAAGATCAAACACCCCAAAATGTGAATTTCTACGAACAGGATTCCATTAATAGTAAACTAATTACTAAATACCCAAACATATTCAAATGTAGTAAACATCCAATAGATGAGGAAAAAATCCACGAAACAACAAGAACCATCCTGTACCATCGAGCTACCCTGAATTCACCTCCAAGTCGAGCTATTTCATGCATATGCATCCGCCTCGCTTGCAACAAACCTGGAATTATCATCAACGATCTACGACACATCGGAGGGTCCGACCAACCCACAAACCCACATTGTTGACATCTCCAGAAACGCCGCCTGGATTAAGATTAGTCCATGAGGAACACAGACTTGCTTGCCTCCCACATATGCAGACGACCATAGCTACTTCGTGAATTCCTCGAGTTCTCCCACACCAAATGTGTGTGTTGATAATGTTCGACATTTGAAGTAAAGGAGATGTGTTTCCCGCTTTTAATAAGTTGCAACGAAGTATCCAAATTGAAATGACGAATATACCCCCACGTGAACGACACATGTTGGGGGTTTAACGTTGGAGAATTGACGGTAACGTTCACAGGGACCAATGTGTTGGTTTAACAAAACTTTAGTGACTCATCTAGTGTAAATCCAATACTTGGGTGCTTAGTGTTAGTTTTGGTAAACCACGGGGACCATCCGTGTAATTTACTCTTTTAAATTTGTTATAATTAAACCGATTAAGTTTCATTTTAATTCGTTTTCGTTTATCCGGATCATTATGCTGCATAAACCGAATCATGTTCCATATCTATTCATTTGAAATTTGTCGAAAGTATTTTTAATAGAAATTATAATAGGTCCTCTTATTAAACTTTTTGTACCGAGTGTAGCTGCCACTATGTGACTTCTATTTCAAAACATGCAACTTATGATAAATTGTAGCTTGATAGGCGTTCACTATTATTGATGTTTTTTTCATGGGTCATCCTGTCTAGAAAGTCAAAACTGTCATCTCTTTTTTATAAATCTGACTTTTTTTTTCAGAATTATTATTTTTCAGTTTTCTAGTTAAATACAGTTTTTTTTTTATAAATTTTTTTAAGACACAATCAATCTTTTTTAGTTTTTTCAGGTTACTGAAAATTGTAACACACAGTAAGTCTTTATTTTATTTCATCTTCTATATTACATTTTTACAGTCAAAATAAAACACCACAAATTCCGGTCACCTCTCCGGTGGCGGTGGTGTACCTCTGTGTGGCAGGCAACAGAAATAAGGGGAAGAGAGAATTCGAGAGAAAGTGTGTGTGTGTCTGTGTGTGTGTCTGTGTGTGTGTGAGAGAGAGAGATATCTCGGACACTACTACCGCTACCCGCCGGAGAGGTTACGCAATAAACCACCAGCCACTCCGATCACTGCTCGGGTGGCAGTGGTGTACCTCCGTGTGGTAGGAAACAAAGAGAGAGAGAGAGAGAGAGAGAGAGAGAGAGAGAGTGTGTGTGTGTGTGTGTGTGTGTGTGAGAGAAAGAGAGATACAGAACATAGAGAGTGAGAACGGAGCAAGGGAGGATGAGAAAGAAACTGTCGTAGGCGGTGGCGGTGATGTAGCTCAGGTAACAGAAAATAGAGAACGAGGGAGAGAGAGAGAGAGATACAGAAACCGCGAGAAAGAGTCCGTCGAAAA
>JAKNSD010000036.1:0-5000 GCA_023525715.1 Cichorium intybus | reverse complement strand
CTTGTTTAATACATTTCCATCTAGTTTTCATATTTTACAAGAATTTATTTTTAATGCAGTTATGTCTCGCATTAAAATGAATAGACGACAAAGAAAAAAGAAACTTGCCGCATTTAGTACATTGTGGATTCATATAATCAGTTTGGTAAATTGGTATTTTCATATAGTGAGTACTATCATTGCCATACGTATATGTATGAGTCCAAGTAGACCTCGTTACAAGTTGCTATACCCGGAGAGAAGAGAGTATATGCAAAGATTAGTGTACGAAAGTGATGTGACTTGTCTCCAACAATTAAGATTAAATAGGGCAGCATTTGTTAAGTTGTGTAGTGTGATTGAGGTTGATGGCAAGTTAAAGGCCTCAAGACATCTCCAAATTGACGAACAAGTGGCCATATGTTTGTATATATTGGCTCACCATGTGAAAAATCGTGTGGCAAAGTTTCAATTTCGTAGATCAGGAGAGACAATTAGTAAATATTTCAATAATGTAGTCAATGCTGTTATCCGATTGGAAAAGCAATTATTTAAGAAACCTGAGCCTATATCAGAAACTTCAACAGATGATACATGGAAATGCTTCAAGGTAATTTATTTCCTAGACCCGAGGTTATATTTTTAGATTATCCCTAGTTAGTGTACTAACTCTCATACATACCTAATTTTGATTATAGGGATGCTTAGGAGCAATAGATGGGACGCACTTTAGTGTACATGTACCGGAAAAAGACAAACCAAGATACAGAAACCGGAAAGGCGAAATAACAACGAATGTACTTGCTGCTTGCACTCCTGATATGCAATTCATTTATGTATTACTAGGATGGGAAGGATCTGCTGCTGATGGTAGAATACTACGTAGTGCAATGCTTCGAGAAAATGGGTTAAAAGTAACTAAAGGTAACTATTATCTCGTTGATGCCAGGTTCACAAACGGAGAAGGATTTCTTGCACCATTCAGAGGACAAAGATATCATCTGAATACTTGGCTGCATGGAGCTCAACTGGAAAAGGCTGAAGAATATTTTAACATGATGCACTCATCCGCAAGGAACGTCATAGAACGCTGCTTTGGGGTATTAAAAAAAAGATGGGCTATACTTAGAAGTCCATCATTCTATCCCATTCGAACACAGAATAAAATTATCCTAGCTTGTTGCCTTTTACAAAACTTTATACGAAAGGAAATGCCCTACGATCCATTTGACGATGATGAAATTATGGACACAAACAACGATGAGCATGATGCAGATCTTGGATCACAAGTTGAGCATATAACAACAATTGGAACGTCGAATGAATGGACAAATTTTAGAGAAAACTTGGCTACCTCAATGCTTAACTCATGGAGATCTAGGCATAATTGATTTATTGTTGTCGTATTTAATTACTTTTTGATACTTTTTTTGTGGAATTTGAATAATATTACGTTTTCAGCTATGTTGCATTGACTAGTGGCTTTTTATATCTACAATAAATGTTCTTGAATTTCTTTATATAGCGTTTTTGTTATGTGTGAAGGTATGGAGTCACAACTTCCTTGTGAAAAAGGACCTGGAAAGAATAAAAGGAAGTGGAATGAAAAGGAAGATGAGAAACTTGTTGAAGTTATGGTGGATATACTCAATTCAGGTTCTCACTTTAAAGCCGATAATGGTTTTAGACCTGGGTTCTTTGGTGCGGTGGAAACCCGACTTGCAGCCTTACTTCCCGATGCAAAAATAAAAGCAAAGCCACATATAGAATCACGGGTAAAAACTTTAAAGAGCGATTGGTCAGCTGTGCATGATATGATGTCATGGAACAACACAAGTGGTTTTGGATGGGATGAGCAAAATAAAATGCTTGAAGCTCCTCAATCTGTTTGGCAAGCATATGCACTGATAATGAAAATAATTGAAAAATATGATTTTAATGTTTAACCACTTTTATAGGAGATTCTATTATTTATTCATCTTTGGATATTTTTTATAGGTACATAAGAATGCAGCAAAATGGAGAGGCAAGAAATTTCCTCATTATTGGGACCTTTGTCTTGTATTTGGAAAGGATCGTGCAAATGGGAGAGATGCTCAAACTGCAGCGGATATTATATCTGATATAAATAACGAACAAGAAGAAACTGTCGATCACATGCAAGGAACTGGAGATGGGTTAGATGATATAGATGTTGATGCTCCACAAAATAGTCCTTTACATGCTCCTTCCAGAGAAGAATCAACAACACAGCGAAAGAGAAAAAGAAGAAATAGTTTGGATCCTTTGATGAACAGCTTGAAAGATTCGGCAGATATAATTGCATCAAAGATTGATAATGCAACAAATACCTTCAATGCAGTTTTTGGAATCGAGAGAGATAGAGAAGGCCTACGTAAAAAACTTAACGCTGAGATGAAAAAAGTTGTTGGTTTAACTGTTCGTGATTGTAACAAGGCTGTTCGTATGCTTTCAAAGAACGAAGAGTTGATGGTAATATTTTTTACATTGGAGAATGAAGACAAATTTGAATGGGTAACGGACTTGCTTAGCGATGATGCTTGATGGTATTAATATCGAGTTTTTTTATTATATGACATTTTTTTTAAGTTATCAACACTATGGTGAAATTGTTTTTTTAATGTTTGGTAGAACTTGATGTGTTTTTTTAGACAAGTTTTTATAGTTTTTTATGAATAAAAAATTATCAATTTATATCTCTTTATTACATTTGAAATTATAATTGTTGATTAGATGATATGGAAAATAATTAATTTTGTAAAAAATAATTAATTTTTTGACTTTTTTTTGTGGGGGTATTTTTGTCATTATTATGTATTTCCATTCCATTCCTTTCTGTTTCTGTACATAACAAACAAGATTGTTGAATGACTCATTCCATTCTACCAGGATAACCAAACATGACAATGGAATGGTAATGAATCATTCCATTACCTTGTCCATTCCATTACTTGTTTCATTCCATTCATTTATCATTCCATTGCGTCCAACCAAACACAGCCTTAGTTTTTTGTATACCTCTTTGTCTATTCCCGTAGCCGTCCAAAACCCTGCCATGGTAATAGATTGCATTTTAAAGAGAATTTGTAAACACAAGCAAGGAAAAGCAATATTTTTTTTCGTTTACTGGTTATCTAAAGATCACGGCTTGCGTATAAAGTAAGGAAATTAACTACATGCACGAAGTTCAAGTCAATTGATTCATGATTAGTATGTAATTTGAGAAATTCTATTTCATGAAAAAATCAAGGAAGTCGGAGTACCCGACACGATAAGGATAAGTGCCTTCCAATGAGAAATCAACAACACCTCCTAGAGAAGACCGTTGTTGTAGTATCCTATGGTATCTCAATTTATCTTTGTCTTTAATTTGACTCAACTCAATTCAATGGTTCACCGGAAACGCTCTTTCCAGTGTGAGAGTCGTCGAAAACCCACATAGAACACCTGCCACCTGTAGCAACACAAAGCCGAGAATCGGGAAGAAGTGTGATGGGAAGACGAGAATTTTGGAAGGTTACGTATAGGAGGGTGAATGTGACAACCCTAATTATAGAGAGAGGGAGAGAGGAGAGAGATTATATGAGTTGATAAACTTAGAAAACTGTTTAATTACTCTAATACCATTACGTATTATTTAATTTAACTTAAATTAATTTAAAATTATTAATAATTACAAAAGCCCATTGAATTATAGCCTCAGATCTAAGATAATAGATGACTCAGATTTGTCATCATGTTCTCAACCTTTTAAGGGTTCTCAATTGACGTTATATATATATATATATATATATATATATATATATATATATATATATATATATATATATATATATATATATATATATATATATATATATATATATATATATATATATATATATATATATACTCTGGTTCCATTTCAGGGGTGCTTGTTATGATCTGCTTCGTATCGAGTCTGCGATCACACTCATAAGAAAGAAAATAACATCAGTCGTTCTTATGGGAAGGGATCCCAGGAGGACGCTCCGACGGTCAAGTTAGTCTCCAGAGATGGTGAATATGGGTGTGAATAAGAGAGAGAGAGAGAGAGTGTGTGTGTGTGTGTGTGTGTGTGCGTGTGTGTGTGTGTGAGGGTTAGGAAAGCAATCTTTTTACCGTTTTCCCCACGGGGGGTTTTATACATGTATCAGGTCTCGCTTTAGGTGATAGGATGTCTGTGGTGGCAGGAAGGGACAAAGGCGCTGATTGGAGGATCAGGATCTTGTCTCCTACAAGGTCTTTGATTGGCTCAAGTGAGAGGAGTGGTGCATGCACGATCTCTGTCTTGTACAGATTTCATACTAACTGTTCAATACGCTATGGCATGCATTCTTGGCTGGATCGCTGATGGTACGATATCAAGTCTGCCTAGTCTTACCCATCATTACGTAGGTGCGCTTAGTGATGAACGGTGTGACTAGCCTCTGACAGATTTCGCAATCGTGTCAGCTCTGTGACATGGTGACGTGATCGTCTATCAACGTCGTCATGATCTTCCCAACCATAAGCGATATTTTCAGCAACCGAAGTACAAGACCGAATCTATAGTATTGTTTCGTTAATCATATTTATGGTTTCATGGTAGTTGGTATTTATAACCTGTCCAGTATATTTAATAGAATTCTCTCATTCAACATTATGATAAAGTCGTGCATTTTCATCTGTACAAGTTCACATTAATTACCATAAAAGTTGAAAGAAAAAAATCCCTAAAACTTGACCTAGTCAAAATCCCTACTTCAGATATATGCTTGACTTGGTGTCTCCATCACCATTTCTAAAATCCCTGCTCCCAATATACGTTGAAAAACTCCCAAAAAGTTGACCTAGTTAAGAATGACGCGATACAGGTGTCTTCATCACTGCTTCAATATACAATTGACCTGATCCAATTATAACAAACTAAAATTTTGATATATATATATATATATATATATATATATATATATATATATATATATATATATATATATATA
>JAKNSD010000034.1:1800000-2042714 GCA_023525715.1 Cichorium intybus | reverse complement strand
TTTATTAGGGTTTTCTTGTTTTATATGATGGATTAGGGTTTATTAGGGTTTTCTAGTTTTTCATATGATTGATTAAGGTTTATTAGGGTTTCTAGTTTTCATATGATGGATTAGGGTTTATTAGGGTTTTCTAGTTTTCGTATGATGGATTAGGGTTTATTAGGGTTTTCTAGTTTTCATATGATGGATTAGGGTTTATTAGGGTTTTCTAGGTTTCATATGATGGATTAGGGTTTATTAGGGTTTTCTAGTTTTCATATGGTGGATTAGGGTTTTTGAATGTTGCAAATGATGGTATTAGGGTTTTCTAGTTTTTCATACGATGGATTAGGGTTTATTAGGGTTTTCTAATTTTCATAAGATGGATTAGGGTTTATTAGGGTTTTCTAGTTTTTCATATGATGGATTAGGGTTTATTAGGGTTTTCTAGTTTCCATAAGATGGATTAGGGTTTATTAGGGTTTTCTTGTTTTATATGATGGATTAGGGTTTATTAGGGTTTTCTAGTTTTCATATGATGGATTAAGGTTTATTAGGGTTTTCTAGTTTTCATATGATGGATTAGGGTTTATTAGGGTTTTCTAGTTTTCGTATGATGGATTAGGGGTTTATTAGGGTTTTCTAGTTTTCATATGATGGATTAGGGTTTGTTAGCGTTTTCTAGTTTTCATATGATGGATTAGGGTTTATTAGGGTTTTCTAGTTTTCATATGATGGATTAGGGTTTTATTAGGGGTTTCTAGTTTTAAAATGATGGATAAGGGTTTATTAGGGTTTTCTAATTTTCATATGATGGATTAGGGTTTATTACGGTTTTCTAGTTTTCATAAGATAGATTAGGGTTTATTAGGGTTTCTAGTTTTCATATGATGGATTAGGGTTTATTCAGGTTTTCTAGTTTTAAAATGATGGATAAGGGTTTATTAGGGTTTTCTAATTTTCATATGATGGATTAGGGTTTATTACGGTTTTCTAGTTTTCATAATATAGATTAGGGTTTATTAGGGTTTTCATTTTTCATATGATGGATTAGGGTTTGTTAGGGTTTTCTAGTTTTATATGATGGATTAGGGTTTATTAGGGTTTTCTAGTTTTCATATGATGGATTTGGGTTTATTAGGGTTTTCTAGTTTTCATATGATGGATTAGAGTTTATTAGGGTTTTCTATTATTCATATGATGGAATAGGTTTATTAGGGTTTTCTAGTTTTCATATGATGGATTAGGGTTTATTAGGGTTTTCTAGTTTTCATATGATGGATTAGGGTTTATTAGGGTTTTCTAGTTTTCATATGATAGATTAGGGTTTATTAGGGTTTTCTAGTTTTCATATGATGGATTAGGGTTTGTTTAGGTTTTCTAGTTTTCAAATGATGGATTAGGGTTTATTAGGGTTTTCTAGTTTTAATAAGATGGATTAGGGTTTATTAGGGTTTTCTAGTTTTATATGATGGATTAGGGTTTATTAGGGTTTTCTAGTTTTCATATGATGGATTTGGGTTTATTAGGGTTTTCTAGTTTTCATATGATGGATTAGGGTTTATTACGGTTTTCTAGTTTTCGTATGATGGATTAGGGTTTATTAGGGTTTTCTTGTTTTCCTATGATGGATTAGGGTTTATTAGGGTTTTCTAGTTTTCATATGATGGATTAGGGTTTATTAGGGGTTTCTAGTTTTCATATGATGGATTAGGGTTTATAAGGGTTTCTAGTTTTCTCACGATGGATTAGGGTTTATTAAGGTTTTCTAGTTTTCATATGATGGATTAGGGTTTATTAGGGTATTCTACTTTTCATATGATGGATTAGGGTTTATTCAGGTTTTCTATGATGGATTAGGGTTTATTAGGGTTTTCTAATTTTCATATGATGGATTAGGGTTTATAACGGTTTTCTAGTTTTCATATGATAGATTAGGGTTTATTAGGATTTTCTAGTTTTCATATGATGGATTAGGGTTTGTTAGGGTTTTCTAGTTTTATATGATGGATTAGGGTTTATTAGGGTTTTCTAGTTTTCATATGATGGATTTGGGTTTATTAGGGTTTTCTAGTTTTCATATGATGGATTAGGGTTTATTAGGGTTTTCTAGTTTCCATATGATGGATTAGGGTTTATTAGGGTTTTCTAGTTTTCATATGATCGATTAGGGTTTATTAGGGTTTTCTAGTTTTTTAAATGATGGATTAGGGTTTATTAGGGTTTTCTAGTTTTCATATGATGGATTAGGGCTTGTTAGGGTTTTCTAGTTTTCATATGATGGATTAGGGTTTATTAGGGTTTTCTAGTTTTCATATGATGTATTAGGGTTTCTTAGGGTTTTCTAGTTTTCATAAGATGGATTAGGGTTTATTAGGGTTTCTAGTTTTTATATGTTGGATTAGGGTTTTCTAGTTTTCATAAGATGGATTAGGGTTTATTAGGGTTTTCTAGTTTTATATGTTGGATTAGGGTTTATTAGGGTTTTCTAGTTTTCATATGATGGATTAGGGTTTATTAGGGTTTTCTAGTTTTCATATGATGGATTAAGGTTTTCTAGTTTTCATATGATGGATTAGGCTTTATTAGGGTTTTCTAGTTTTCATATGATGCATTAGGGTTTTTGAATGTTGCAAATGATGGTATTAGGGTTTTCTACTTTTCATATGATGGATTAGGGTTTATTAGGGTTTTCTAGTTTTCATAAGATGGATTAGGGTTTATTAGGGTTTTCTAATTTTCATATGATGTATTAGGGTTTGTTAGGGTTTTCTAGTTTTCATAAGATGGATTAGGGTTTATTAGGGTTTTCTTGTTTTATATGATGGATTAGGGTTTATTAGGGTTTTCTAGTTTTCATATGATTGATTAAGGTTTATTAGGGTTTTTTAGTTTTCATATGATGGATTAGGGTTTATTAGGGTTTTCTAGTTTGCGTATGATGGATTAGGGTTTATTAGGGTTTTCTAGTTTTCATATGATGGATTAGGGTTTATTAGGGTTTTCTAGTTTTCGTATGATGGATTAGGGTTTATTAGGGTTTTCTAGTTTTCATATGATGGATTAGGGTTTATAAGGGTTTCTAGTTTTCTCACGATGGATTAGGGCTTATTAGGGATTACTAGTTTTCATATGATGGATTAGGGTTTTCTTCTTTTCATATGATGGATTAGGGTTTTCTAGGTTTCATATGATGGATTAGGGTTTATTAGGGTTTTCTAGTTTTCATATGATGGATTAGGGTTTTCTAGTTTTCATATGATGCATTAGGGTTTTTGAATGTTGCAAATGATGGTATTAGGGTTTTCTAGTTTTCATATGATGGATTAGGGTTTATTAGGGTTTTCTAGTTTTCATAAGATGGATTAGGGTTTATTAGGGTTTTCTAGTTTTCATATGATGGATTAGGGTTTATTAGGGTTTTCTAGTTTCCATAAGATGGATTAGGGTTTATTAGGGTTTTCTTGTTTTATATGATGGATTAGGGTTTATTAGGGTTTTCTAGTTTTCATATGATGGATTAAGGTTTATTAGGGTTTTTTAGTTTTCATATGATGGATTAGGGTTTATTAGGGTTTTCTAGTTTTCGTATGATGGATTAGGGTTTATTAGGGTTTTCTAGTTTTCATATGATGGATTAGGGTTTGTTAGCGTTTTCTAGTTTTCATATGATGGATTAGGGTTTATTAGGGTTTTCTAGTTTTCATATGATGGATTAGGGTTTATTAGGGGTTTCTAGTTTTCATATGATGGATTAGGGTTTATAAGGGTTTCTAGTTTTCTAACGATGGATTAGGGTTTATTAGGGTTTACTAGTTTTCATATGATGGATTAGGGTTTATTAGGGTTTTCTAGTTTTCATATGATGGATTAGGGTTTATTCAGGTTTTCTAGTTTTAAAATGATGGATAAGGGTTTATTAGGGTTTTCTAATTTTCATATGATGGATTAGGGTTTATTACGGTTTTCTAGTTTTCATATGATAGATTAGGGTTTATTAGGGTTTTCATTTTTCATATGATGGATTAGGGTTTGTTAGGGTTTTCTAGTTTTATATGATGGATTAGGGTTTATTAGGGTTTTCTAGTTTTCATATGATGGATTTGGGTTTATTAGGGTTTTCTAGTTTTCATATGATGGATTAGGGTTTATTATGGTTTTCTATTATTCATATGATGGAATAGGTTTATTAGGGTTTTCTAGTTTTCATATGATGGATTAGGGTTTATTAGGGTTTTCTAGTTTTGATATGATGGATTAGGGTTTATTAGGGTTTTCTAGTTTTCATATGATAGATTAGGGTTTATTAGGGTTTTCTAGTTTTCATATGATGGATTAGGGTTTGTTTAGGTTTTCTAGTTTTCAAATGATGGATTAGGGTTTATTAGGGTTTTCTAGTTTTCATAAGATGGATTAGGGTTTATTAGGGTTTTCTAGTTTTATTTGATGGATTAGGGTTTATTAGGGTTTTCTAGTTTTCATATGATGGATTTGGGTTTATTAGGGTTTTCTAGTTTTCGTATGATGGATTAGGGTTTATTAGGGTTTTCTTGTTTTCCTATGATGGATTAGGGTTTATTAGGGTTTTCTAGTTTTCATATGATGTATTAGGGTTTCTTAGGGTTTTCTAGTTTTCATAAGATGGATTAGGGTTTATTAGGGTTTTCTAGTTTTATATGTTGGATTAGGGTTTATTAGGGTTTTCTAGTTTTCATATGATGGATTAGGGTTTATTAGGGTTTTCTAGTTTTCATATGATGGATTAAGGTTTTCTAGTTTTCATATGATGGATTAGGCTTTATTAGGGTTTTCTAGTTTTCATATGATGCATTAGGGTTTTTGAATGTTGCAAATGATGGTATTAGGGTTTTCTACTTTTCATATGATGGATTAGGGTTTATTAGGGTTTTCTAGTTTTCATAAGATGGATTAGGGTTTATTAGGGTTTTCTAGTTTTCATATGATGTATTAGGGTTTATTAGGGTTTTCTAGTTTTCATAAGATGGATTAGGGTTTATTAGGGTTTTCTTGTTTTATATGATGGATTAGGGTTTATTAGGGTTTTCTAGTTTTCATATGATTGATTAAGGTTTATTAGGGTTTTTTAGTTTTCATATGATGGATTAGGGTTTATTAGGGTTTTCTAGTTTGCGTATGATGGATTAGGGTTTATTAGGGTTTTCTAGTTTTCATATGATGGATTAGGGTTTATTAAGGTTTTCTAGTTTTCGTATGATGGATTAGGGTTTATTAGGGTTTTCTAGTTTTCATATGATGGATTAGGGTTTATAAGGGTTTCTAGTTTTCTCACGATGGATTAGGGCTTATTAGGGATTACTAGTTTTCATATGATGGATTAGGGTTTTCTTCTTTTCATATGATGGATTAGGGTTTTCTAGGTTTCATATGATGGATTAGGGTTTATTAGGGTTTTCTAGTTTTCATATGGTGGATTAGGGTTTTTGAATGTTGCAAATGATGGTATTAGGGTTTTCTAGTTTTCATATGATGGATTAGGGTTAATTAGGGTTTTCTAGTTTTCATAAGATGGATTAGGGTTTATTAGGGTTTTCTAGTTTTCATATGATGGATTAGGGTTTATTAGGGTTTTCTAGTTTCCATAAGATGGATTAGGGTTTATTAGGGTTTTCTTGTTTTATATGATGGATTAGGGTTTATTAGGGTTTTCTAGTTTTCATATGATGGATTAAGGTTTATTAGGGTTTTTTAGTTTTCATATGATGGATTAGGTTTTCTAGTTTTCGTATGATGGATTAGGGTTTATTAGGGTTTTCTAGTTTTCATATGATGGATTAGGGTTTGTTAGCGTTTTCTAGTTTTCATATGATGGATTAGGGTTTATTAGGGTTTTCTAGTTTTCATATGATGGATTAGGGTTTATTAGGGGTTTCTAGTTTTCATATGATGGATTAGGGTTTATAAGGGTTTTCTAGTTTTCATATGATGGATTAGGGTTTATTAGGGGTTTCTAGTTTTCATATGATGGATTAGGGTTTATAAGGGTTTCTAGTTTTCTCACGATGGATTAGGGTTTATTAGGGTTTACTAGTTTTCATATGATGGATTTGGGTTTATTAGGGTTTTCTAGTTTTCATATGATGGATTAGGGTTTATTCAGGTTTTCTAGTTTTAAAATGATGGATAAGGGTTTATTAGGGTTTTCTAATTTTCATATGATGGATTAGGGTTTATTACGGTTTTCTAGTTTTCATATGATAGATTAGGGTTTATTAGGGTTTTCATTTTTCATATGATGGATTAGGGTTTGTTAGGGTTTTCTAGTTTTATATGATGGATTAGGGTTTATTAGGGTTTTCTAGTTTTCATATGATGGATTTGGGTTTATTAGGGTTTTCTAGTTTTCATATGATGGATTAGGGTTTATTATGGTTTTCTATTATTCATATGATGGAATAGGTTTATTAGGGATTTCTAGTTTTCATATGATGGATTAGGGTTTATTAGGGTTTTCTAGTTTTCATATGATGGATTAGGGTTTATTAGGGTTTTCTAGTTTTCATATGATAGATTAGGGTTTATTAGGGTTTTCTAGTTTTCATATGATGGATTAGGGTTTGTTTAGGTTTTCTAGTTTTCAAATGATGGATTAGGGTTTATTAGGGTTTTCTAGTTTTCATAAGATGGATTAGGGTTTATTAGGGTTTTCTAGTTTTATTTGATGGATTAGGGTTTATTAGGGTTTTCTAGTTTTCATATGATGGATTTGGGTTTATTAGGGTTTTCTAGTTTTCGTATGATGGATTAGGGTTTATTAGGGTTTTCTTGTTTTCCTATGATGGATTAGGGTTTATTAGGGTTTTCTAGTTTTCATATGATGGATTAGGGTTTATTAGGGGTTTCTAGTTTTCATATGATGGATTAGGGTTTATAAGGGTTTTCTAGTTTTCATATGATGGATTAGGGTTTATTAGGGGTTTCTAGTTTTCATATGATGGATTAGGGTTTATAAGGGTTTCTAGTTTTCTCACGATGGATTAGGGTTTATTAGGGTTTACTAGTTTTCATATGATGGATTTGGGTTTATTAGGGTTTTCTAGTTTTCATATGATGGATTAGGGTTTATTCAGGTTTTCTAGTTTTAAAATGATGGATAAGGGTTTATTAGGGTTTTCTAATTTTCATATGATGGATTAGGGTTTATTACGGTTTTCTAGTTTTCATATGATAGATTAGGGTTTATTAGGGTTTTCATTTTTCATATGATGGATTAGGGTTTGTTAGGGTTTTCTAGTTTTATATGATGGATTAGGGTTTATTAGGGTTTTCTAGTTTTCATATGATGGATTTGGGTTTATTAGGGTTTTCTAGTTTTCATATGATGGATTAGGGTTTATTATGGTTTTCTATTATTCATATGATGGAATAGGTTTATTAGGGATTTCTAGTTTTCATATGATGGATTAGGGTTTATTAGGGTTTTCTAGTTTTCATATGATGGATTAGGGTTTATTAGGGTTTTCTAGTTTTCATATGATAGATTAGGGTTTATTAGGGTTTTCTAGTTTTCATATGATGGATTAGGGTTTGTTTAGGTTTTCTAGTTTTCAAATGATGGATTAGGGTTTATTAGGGTTTTCTAGTTTTCATAAGATGGATTAGGGTTTATTAGGGTTTTCTAGTTTTATTTGATGGATTAGGGTTTATTAGGGTTTTCTAGTTTTCATATGATGGATTTGGGTTTATTAGGGTTTTCTAGTTTTCGTATGATGGATTAGGGTTTATTAGGGTTTTCTTGTTTTCCTATGATGGATTAGGGTTTATTAGGGTTTTCTAGTTTTCATATGATGGATTAGGGTTTATTACGGTTTTCTAGTTTTCATATGATGGATTAGGGTTTATTAGGGTTTTCTAGTTTTCATATGATGGATTAGGGTTTATTAAGGTTTTCTAGTTTTCATATGATCGATTAGGGTTTATTAGGGTTTTCTAGTTTTCATATGATGGATTAGCGTTTATTAGGGGTTTCTAGTTTTTATATGATAGATTAGTGTTTATTAGGGTTTTCTTGTGTTCTTACGATGGATTAGGGTTTATTAGGGTTTTCTAGTTTTCATATGATGGATTAGGGTTTATTAGGGTTTTCTAGTTTTCTTATGATGGATTAGGGTTTATTAGGGTTTTCTAGTTTTCATATGATGGATTAGGGTTTATTAGGGGTTTCTAGTTTTCATATGATGGATTAGGGTTTATAAGGGTTTCTAGTTTTCTCACGATGGATTAGGGTTTATTAGGGTTTACTAGTTTTTTTTGGGTAAAGAGGGCGGCACCTCTGGCAAATTTATTAATAAAAAGAATAAATACAATATAAGGCTGGGGACTCCCCACCAAAAAACAGAAAATCCATCGGGACAGGCCCCAACGGGTTTATTAGGGTTTTCTAGTTTGATGGATTAGGGATGGATTAGGGTTTATTAGGGTTTTCTAGTTTTCATATGATGGATTAGCGTTTATTCAGGTTTTCTAGTTTTAAAATGATGGATAAGGGTTTATTAGGGTTTTCTAATTTTCATATGATGGATTAGGGTTTATTACGGTTTTCTAGTTTTCATATGATAGATTAGGGTTTATTAGGGTTTTCTAGTTTTCATATGATGGATTAGGGTTTGTTAGGGTTTTCTAGTTTTCATATGATGGATTAGGGTTTATTAGGGTTTTCTAGTTTTCATATGATGGATTAGGGTTTATTAGGGTTTTCTATTTTTCATATGATGGAATAGGGTTTATTAGGGTTTTCTAGTTTTCATATAATGGATTAGGGTTTATTAGGGTTTTCTAGTTTTCATATGATGGATTAGGGTTTATTAGGGTTTTCTAGTTTTCATATGATAGATTAGGGTTTATTAGGGTTTTCTAGTTTTCATATGATCGATTAGGGTTTGTTTAGGTTTTCTAGTTTTCAAATGATGGATTAGGGTTTATTAGGGTTTTCTAGTTTTCATAAGATGGATTAGGGTTTATTAGGGGTTTCTAGTTTTATATGATGGATTAGGGTTTATTAGGGTTTTCTAGTTTTCATATGATGGATTTGGGTTTATTAGGGTTTTCTTGTTTTCATATGAAGGATTAGGGTTTATTACGGTTTTCTAGTTTTCGTATGATGGATTAGCGTTTATTAGGGTTTTCTTGTTTTCCTATGATGGATTAGGGTTTATTAGGGTTTTCTAGTTTTCATAAGATGGATTAGGGTTTATTAGGGTTTTCTAGTTTTATATGACGGATTAGGGTTTATTAGGGTTTTCTAGTTTTCATATGATGGATTAGGGTTTATTAGGGTTTTCTAGTTTTCATATGATGGATTTGGGTTTATTAGGGTTTTCTAGTTTTCATATGATGGATTAGGGTTTATTATGGTTTTCTATTATTCATATGATGGAATAGGTTTATTAGGGTTTTCTAGTTTTCATATGATGGATTAGGGTTTATTAGGGTTTTCTAGTTTTCATATGATGGATTAGGGTTTATTAGGGTTTTCTAGTTTTCATATGATAGATTAGGGTTTATTAGGGTTTTCTAGTTTTCATATGATGGATTAGGGTTTGTTTAGGTTTTCTAGTTTTCAAATGATGGATTAGGGTTTATTAGGGTTTTCTAGTTTTCATAAGATGGATTAGGGTTTATTAGGGTTTTCTAGTTTTATTTGATGGATTAGGGTTTATTAGGGTTTTCTAGTTTTCATATGATGGATTTGGGTTTATTAGGGTTTTCTAGTTTTCGTATGATGGATTAGGGTTTATTAGGGTTTTCTTGTTTTCCTATGATGGATTAGGGTTTATTAGGGTTTTCTAGTTTTCATATGATGGATTAGGGTTTATTACGGTTTTCTAGTTTTCATATGATGGATTAGGGTTTATTAGGGTTTTCTAGTTTTCATATGATGGATTAGGGTTTATTAAGGTTTTCTAGTTTTCATATGATCGATTAGGGTTTATTAGGGTTTTCTAGTTTTCATATGATGGATTAGCGTTTATTAGGGGTTTCTAGTTTTTATATGATAGATTAGTGTTTATTAGGGTTTTCTTGTGTTCTTACGATGGATTAGGGTTTATTAGGGTTTTCTAGTTTTCATATGATGGATTAGGGTTTATTAGGGTTTTCTAGTTTTCTTATGATGGATTAGGGTTTATTAGGGTTTTCTAGTTTTCATATGATGGATTAGGGTTTATTAGGGGTTTCTAGTTTTCATATGATGGATTAGGGTTTATAAGGGTTTCTAGTTTTCTCACGATGGATTAGGGTTTATTAGGGTTTACTAGTTTTCATATGATGGATTAGGGTTTATTAGGGTTTTCTAGTTTTCATATGATGGATTAGCGTTTATTCAGGTTTTCTAGTTTTAAAATGATGGATAAGGGTTTATTAGGGTTTTCTAATTTTCATATGATGGATTAGGGTTTATTACGGTTTTCTAGTTTTCATATGATAGATTAGGGTTTATTAGGGTTTTCTAGTTTTCATATGATGGATTAGGGTTTGTTAGGGTTTTCTAGTTTTCATATGATGGATTAGGGTTTTTTAGGGTTTTCTAGTTTTCATATGATGGATTAGGGTTTATTAGGGTTTTCTATTTTTCATATGATGGAATAGGGTTTATTAGGGTTTTCTAGTTTTCATATAATGGATTAGGGTTTATTAGGGTTTTCTAGTTTTCATATGATGGATTAGGGTTTATTAGGGTTTTCTAGTTTTCATATGATAGATTAGGGTTTATTAGGGTTTTCTAGTTTTCATATGATCGATTAGGGTTTGTTTAGGTTTTCTAGTTTTCAAATGATGGATTAGGGTTTATTAGGGTTTTCTAGTTTTCATAAGATGGATTAGGGTTTATTAGGGGTTTCTAGTTTTATATGATGGATTAGGGTTTATTAGGGTTTTCTAGTTTTCATATGATGGATTTGGGTTTATTAGGGTTTTCTTGTTTTCATATGAAGGATTAGGGTTTATTACGGTTTTCTAGTTTTCGTATGATGGATTAGCGTTTATTAGGGTTTTCTTGTTTTCCTATGATGGATTAGGGTTTATTAGGGTTTTCTAGTTTTCATAAGATGGATTAGGGTTTATTAGGGTTTTCTAGTTTTATATGATGGATTAGGGTTTATTAGGGTTTTCTAGTTTTCATATGATGGATTAGGGTTTATTAGGGTTTTCTTGTTTTCATATGATGGATTAGGGTTTTTTTAGGTTCATATGATGGATTAGGGATTATTAGGGTTTTCTAGTTTTCATATGATGGATTAGGGTTTTTAAATGTTGCAAATGATGGTATTAGGGTTTTCTAGTTTTCATATGATGGATTAGGGTTTATTAGGGTTTTCTAGTTTTCATAAGATGGATTAGGGTTTATTAGGGTTTTCTTGTTTTCATATGATGGATTAGGGTTTATTAGGGTTTTCTAGTTTTCATATGATGGATTATGGTTTATTCGGATTTTCTAGTTTTCATATGATGGATTAGGGTTTATTAGGGTTTTCTAGTTTTCATATGATGGATGTAGGTTTTTGAATGTTGCAATTGATGTTATTAGGGTTTTCTAGTTTTCATATGATGGATTAGGGTTTATTAGGGTTTTCTAGTTTTCAAATCATGGATTAGGGTTTATTAGGGTTTTCTAGTTTTCATATGATGGATTAGGGTTTATTAGGGTTTTCTAGTTTTTCTATGATGGATTAGGGTTTATTAGGGTTTTCTAATTTTCATATGATGGATTAGGGTTTATTAAGGTTTTCTAGTTTTCATATGATGGATTAGGGTTTATTACGGTTTTCTAGTTTTCATATGATGGATTAGGGTTTATTAGGGTTTTCTAGTTTTCATATTATGGATTAGGGTTTATTAGGGTTTTCTAGTTTTCATATGATGGATTAGGGTTTATTAGGGTTTTCTAGTTTTCATAAGATGGATTAGGGTTTATTAGGGTTTTCTAGTTTTATATGATGGATTAGGGTTTATTAGGGTTTTCTAGTTTTCATATGATGGATTAGGGTTTATTAGGTATTTCTTGTTTTCATATGATGGATTAGGGTTTTCTAGGTTTCATATGATGGATTAGGGATTATTAGGGTTTTCTAGTTTTCATATGATGGATTAGGGTTTTTAAATGTTGCAAATGATGGTATTAGGGTTTTCTAGTTTTCATATGATGGATTAGGGTTTATTAGGGTTTTCAATTTTTCATATGATGGAATAGGGTTTATTAGGGTTTTCTAGTTTTCATATAATGGATTAGGGTTTAATAGGGTTTTCTAGTTTTCATATGATGGATTAGGGTTTATTAGGGTTTTCTAGTTTTCATATGATAGATTAGGGTTTATTAGGGTTTTCTAGTTTTCATATGATCGATTAGGGTTTGTTTAGGTTTTCTAGTTTTCAAATGATGGATTAGGGTTTATTAGGGTTTTCTAGTTTTCATAAGATGGATTAGGGTTTATTAGGGTTTTCTAGTTTTCATATGATGGATTTGGGTTTATTAGGGTTTTCTTGTTTTCATATGAAGGATTAGGGTTTATTACGGTTTTCTAGTTTTCGTATGATGGATTAGCGTTTATTAGGGTTTTCTTGTTTTCCTATGATGGATTAGGGTTTATTAGGGTTTTCTAGTTTTCATAAGATGGATTAGGGTTTATTAGGGTTTTCTAGTTTTATATGATGGATTAGGGTTTATTAGGGTTTTCTAGTTTTCATATGATGGATTAGGGTTTATTAGGGTTTTCTTGTTTTCATATGATGGATTAGGTTTTCTAGGTTCATATGATGGATTAGGGATTATTAGGGTTTTCTAGTTTTCATATGATGGATTAGGGTTTTTAAATGTTGCAAATGATGGTATTAGGGTTTTCAAGTTTTCATATGATGGATTAGGGTTTATTAGGGTTTTCTAGTTTTCATAAGATGGATTAGGGTTTATTAGGGTTTTCTAGTTTTCATATGATGGATTTGGGTTTATTAGGGTTTTCTTGTTTTCATATGAAGGATTAGGGTTTATTACGGTTTTCTAGTTTTCGTATGATGGATTAGCGTTTATTAGGGTTTTCTTGTTTTCCTATGATGGATTAGGGTTTATTAGGGTTTTCTAGTTTTCATAAGATGGATTAGGGTTTATTAGGGTTTTCTAGTTTTATATGATGGATTAGGGTTTATTAGGGTTTTCTAGTTTTCATATGATGGATTAGGGTTTATTAGGGTTTTCTTGTTTTCATATGATGGATTAGGGTTTTCTAGGTTCATATGATGGATTAGGGATTATTAGGGTTTTCTAGTTTTCATATGATGGATTAGGGTTTTTAAATGTTGCAAATGATGGTATTAGGGTTTTCAAGTTTTCATATGATGGATTAGGGTTTATTAGGGTTTTCTAGTTTTCATAAGATGGATTAGGGTTTATTAGGGTTTTCTTGTTTTCATATGATGGATTAGGGTTTATTAGGGTTTTCTAGTTTTCATATGATGGATTATGGTTTATTCGGATTTTCTAGTTTTCATATGATGGATTAGGGTTTATTAGGGTTTTCTAGTTTTCATATGATGGATGTAGGTTTTTGAATGTTGAAATTGATGTTATTAGGGTTTTCAAGTTTTCATATGATGGATTAGGGTTTATTAGGGTTTTCTAGTTTTCAAATGATGGATTAGGGTTTATTAGGGTTTTCTAGTTTTCATATGATGGATTAGGGTTTATTAGGGTTTTCTAGTATTCATATGATGGATTAGGGTTTATTAGGGTTTTCTAGTTTTCCTATGATGGATTAGGGTTTATTAGGGTTTTCTAATTTTCATATGATGGATTAGGGTTTATTAAGGTTTTCTAGTTTTCATATGATGGATTAGGGTTTATTACGGTTTTCTAGTTTTTTTTTTTTGGGTAAAGAGGGCGGCATCTCTGGCAAATTTATTAATAAAAAGAATAAATACAATATAAGGCTGGGGACTCCCCACCAAAAAACAGAAAAGCCATCGGGACAGGCCCCAACGGACAACAAGCTAAACTAGGAACCAAAACAAGAGAAGGAACCAGAAGCAAACAAGAACATAAAGGAAAACAACCTGCAAAACAAACAAACCATACAAGCCAAAACAAGCAGATAAAGAGAGAAAGCGCAAAAGAAGAGAATTAAGGGAGGGTCCAAATAGTTTTAGCCAAAACAACATTAGTGCAAGTTTTCATAGATAGACTCAGCAGTCTACAGCGAATATCATCCTTAACACTATTCACGACAGCATGATGGGATCTTTTTATTTTTTTAAAAATGCGTAAATTTCTTTCCCGCCAAATGTTGTAGACAGCTCCAGCAAAAACAAGTCTTCTAATGATGGACCATATGGTCTTGTTCTTATTACTGGGGTTGAGTTGACTAATGATATCAGACCAGCTATCAGTGGAGAAGGAGAGATTCATGACATGATGTAGGTCATGCCAAACCAAAGAATTGAAAGAACATTCAAAGAAGAGATGGGAAAGGGAATCCGGACAGTCCCCGCAGAACGCACAAATGAGATTGGAATTAGTGTCCCAAATTTTGATTTTATCATGAGTCTTAAGGCAATTTTTAAGAGCAACCCAAAGAATGAAAGCATGTCTGGGGATGTTCTGGCAGAACCAAACAAGATGAAACCAATCGACCGGTTGATGATAGTGGCGAATAGTCTGCCAAACAGAATGAACAGAGAAAGGAGAGAGTTGACCGTCTCTAGATCTCCAAAGGAGATTATCATGGACGAATGTGGAAAGAGTAGGGGGGTTATGAGAAAGAAGAGCAGTATGGGAATCTCTCCAACAATGAGGCCGAACCTAAGATCCGTTAAGAACCAGGTCAGCAACCTTTGTATCAGGAGTGAAACCCGCATCATGGATGTCACGGACAGAAAAGAATTTAGAAAGAGGGCCCGCGGGGTGCCAGTTATCGAACCAAGCAGAAGTAGAGCATCCATCACCAATCTGGGAAACTATATACTCCCTTATCTTATCCCGCATATCCAGGATGTTACGCCAGGCAAATCCAGAACCGTATTTTTTGGGGGCATCCCAAAAGTTACGGCCACATAAACGGTAAGAGTGGATCCACTTAACCCATAGGGACTCTTTCTTGGAAAGGAGTCTCCAAACATGGGAAGCCATAAGGGCAACATTCCAGATAGCAAGATTACGTATGCCAAGACCACCATGTTCCTTACGAAGGCATACCGTTTTCTAGGAGACCTCTCATGAGCTTCTCAATATCGTTAGAGATAGATTTAGGAAGAATAAAAACAGAAGCCCAATAGATTTGAGTAGAAGAAAGGACAGAGAGGATGAGTTGGAGACGACCAGCAAAGGAAAGAGACTTGTTTTTCCAGTCATTAATCCTGCATTTGACTTTATCAACAAGGCCTTTACAGTCTTTGTGGGCAAGACGCGTGGTGATGAGAGGAACGCCAAGGTATCGGACAGGAAAAGAGCCCTCAGGAAACTTAACAATAAGGTCAATGGCAGCCCTGGTCCCCTCACCAACATTACAGTAGAAAGCTTCACTCTTCGCAATATTGGGATGGAGGCCAGAAACCCCAGAGAACTCCTCAAGAGAATCACATATGAGTTTAACCGAAGAGCTATCACCATGACAGAAGAGAAGGAGATCGTCAGCAAAGCAGAGATGGGTGATATTTTGATCGTCACATTGTCTGTGGAATTTAAAAGAATCAGAATCATGGATGTTTCTCTTGATCATAAGGTTAAGCACTTCCATCACAAGAGTGAAGAGATAAGGAGAGAGGGGGTCACCCTGCCGAAGTCCCCTTTTACCGTCGAAATAACCATGAGTATTCCCATTGATACTCACAGAGTAAGCAACCGTGGAAACACATGTCATGATCCAGTCAATCATACGATCGGGAAATCCAAAGCCAAACAAGATGGTCCGCAGAAACGTCCAGTCAACCGTGTCGTAGGCTTTTTGAATATCAACCTTAAAAGCACACCTAGGAGGACCACGATGACGATGATAATCACGCATGAGCTCGTGGACAAGAAGGACGTTGTCGGTGATCAAACGACCAGGGATGAAAGCAGACTGGTTTTCATCAACCAGAGAAGAAAGATGGTTTTTGATACGATCCGCAATAAGCTTGCTGATACATTTGTAAACAACGTTACAGCAAGCTATAGGGCGGAAATCAGTGACTTTGGAAGGGGAATCAACTTTAGGTATGAGCGCAAGGATGGTGCTGTTGAAGGACTTAGGAAGTTTGCCAGAATAGAAAAATTCCTTAACAGCCATACAGAAATCAGGACCCACAATATCCCAAGCAGACTTGAAGAACTTAGCAGAGAAACCATCAGAACCAGGAGCTTTATCATCACACATCTGGAACAGGACACACTTAACCTCCGCGTCAGTAACAGGAGTAAGCATGGCGGCAGACTGGAGGGGGGAGAGCTTATTAGAGAAGAGGGAAGAAGGATCACGAATAGCAGTAGAAGGCTGGGCAGAACCCAAGAAGGCTTGAAAGTGAGAAACAAAAAGATTAGGAAGAGCATTTCCCGAGATCCAGTTACCTTGAACATCCTGGATAGAATTAATACGATTGCGAGATTTACGACTTTTAACCGTTTTGTGGAAAAAAGCCGAATTTTTATCACCCTCACGAAGCCAGTTAACCTTAGCCTTTTGTTTCAGGAACCTCTCTTCATCCAGGCTAGCCTCGTTATAAGCGAGGAGATACCTGCATTGTTCTTCACGAAGATCCTTATTGAAAGGATCCCGATCCAAAGCAATCTGAACTCTATCAAGCTCATTACGAAGAGAGATAACCTTAGAAAAGAGGTTTCCCTGGTTGCGAAGCATCTTACGTATAGGAACTTTCAGATTTTTAAGGTTTTTGAAAACCTTATACATCCGATATCCAGTGATGTTAGGGTTCCAAGAAGAGGCAACAATCTGTTTGAAATCTTTCTTATAAGTCAGGAAATTAGGGAACTTGAAAGGCTTAGGATGGAAAGGGGCACGAAGGGGGAGAGAAAGCACAACAGGAGTATGATCGGACGTACGGTAAGGGAGAAAACTGACAGTAGAGGAGGGGAAAGAAGCAACGAAGTGAGTATTTCCCATGACACGATCGATCTTCTTGAGGATGCCACCCGAACCATTAGGAGACTTGGTCCATGTGTAGAAGAGACCTTTATAGTTAAGATCCTCCATTTCCATCAGATTGACACAGTCCCTGAAGTCCTCCATGGCACGAGAAATCCCAGACGACCCGGAGGTGCTATCTTTGATATCAAGAGCAACATTGAAATCACCCAAAAGAATCCAAGGGGAATCTCTAACCACATTCTTATGGACCATAAGAGATTGCCAGAGAGATCGACGCATCATGTGATCATTATGAGCATAGACGAAGGAGCAGAAAAAGGATTTATTAGAATCACGAATAATAACTTTGAAATGCATAACCTGATCATTTAAGTCGATAAGCATCATATCAATGGCCATTGGATCCCAGGCAACCACGATTCTACTCCCTCTAGGGGAGAAGAGACCGTTGGATGACCACGACCAAGAGCCAAAAGTACGACTACAGATAAGAGGGAGGTTAAGGAAGGAAGCACGAGTCTCAAGAGAAGCACAAATATGAAGATTTTGATCGCGGATAAGATCTCTCAAAGCTTTCTGATGAGAAGGCTTACAGAGACCGCGAGTATTCCAAGCGGCGATGTGCGTCATATGGAAACTTGGAGGGGGGTGGAGTCCATCTGCTCGGACACCTGAGTTATCATAGGTTGAGCAGAATGTGGTCCATTCTTATCAACAATAAACATTGCAGTCTCACCATCATCGGAGTCGACCTCAATACTATTATCGTCAACGATTAGGTCATCAGCATCAGGATCAAAATCAACAGGACCAGAACGTGAAGGAGGTCCAGGCTGGGGCATGGGGACAGAAGTAGAGGGAATATCGGTGACGTCAGAGGAACAAGCCTCTAGAATGGAGAAGGCGTTAAATAAAGGGGGGGAGGATTCAGACTGATTAAGGGGCTGGGAGGAAGAAATACGAATGATAGGGCTAGGGAATCCAACAATAGCGGACTTATCATTCATTGCGGGATTAGGGGGATTGGTGGATAAAGATGGGCTATAATTAACATGGACCGGAGGTTTCTCAAACTGTTTATTATTTCTAATAGTTTTTAAAGTATTTTTATTTTTTGAATGAAAATTATCATGGTTATAGTTTTTGTATTTTCTACTAGTATTGACTTTGGAAGATTCATTATTTTTATTGTCTTTAGTAAAAACATGTTTTGAAGAAATTTTCTTATTTGAAACCAAAGTAAAATCATCAATATTATCTATAATAGTAGAAGCATTAACGTTAGAGGTATCCATATGATTAGCAGTAGAAGGAGCATCCGTATTAATAATGACATGCATACAAACATGTGTTTCGTGACCAAACACCTTACAATGAGAGCACATAGGTGGTTTCCATTCAT
The DNA here is from genome assembly GCA_023525715.1 of Cichorium intybus. NCBI lineage: Eukaryota > Viridiplantae > Streptophyta > Magnoliopsida > Asterales > Asteraceae > Cichorium > Cichorium intybus. The sequence goes on along the minus strand of JAKNSD010000034.1, from coordinate 2,024,228 downwards.
ACTCAACTCTAAGAGTATGGGAAGAAAATTCAAGTGTTTCAGGATCTGGGATACGGATGTTAATTTTGTCCACCCATGAGGGACGAGTTGGGACTTCTAAAAGGACACGAGCATAGACTGCCTTACCCGCAGCATACGTACACATGTTAGCCGTATAAGAGTCCATAGCAAGAGGTTTACCAATTTTTGAAGCAATGTGACTTAATCCTTCCTCACTCCAAGTCTCATAAGGGATGTCATGTATTTTAATCCATAGAGGAAGTTTGTCATGGTTGTTTCTATGAATGCTAAGTCCGGGTCTCCATTTTTGCATAACAATGGGGGCACTCCTAAATGTCCAAGGACCGTGTGTGATAACATGTTTTAGGCCTTGGTCATTGTTAAATTTAAACAGATAGACACCGTTCCCATTTAACAAAACATCTTCCAGACCATGTTGAGACCACATCTTAGAGGCAAGATAACGAACATCGGAATAATTCATTTTACATCCCACGAAATAACCACATATGGTTCGAGCATGAGTCTTACATATCTTATTAACAACATTGATCGGGATGTCTACTGGCACATCAACATCATTACTTAGATTAGGAATGAAACGAAACTTCTCGCTAGAATGTTTTTTAGGACCACTTAAAATGTTAGCTTGAGAGTTAACTAGCATAGGTAATTTACTAGACCAAGCATTGTAATTAATGTTTTTGACTTCCAAGTTACCATTAATCTTATCTTGTTTGTTGGAATTATGTAAATGAATAACCTCGGCTTCATTACTAAAACTAGAATTGACATGAATATGATTATCCTTTTTTTTAACAAAATAGTTTTTAGTATTAAAAGGCTTATTTGTGTTAGCCCAATTAGTTTTTTTATAATAGTTGGGCTTAATGTTGTTAGGTCTATAAGGAAGATAGGATTGTTTTTGGTAGCCCAAATGGGATGAAATATTAGGGAGGCCCAAAATAGAATTACTAGGATCTGATTTCTTGTTTTGACATTCATTACTCGGCACATTAGATTCCACCTCATTAAAAGATGAAGATATACTCGGCAATTTCAAAGTAGAGGACAAATCAAATGGGGTAGCATGTGAGGCATGTGTTTCCTTGTCTCCCACTAGCCTAGGGTTATCATTGATGTCTCCCACATACCCCATTAGTTTATCATTTAATCCACCCACTAGTTTATCATTTAACCCACCCATATTCATAAAAGAAGGATTAGAAATTATAATAGAGTTGTTGAGTTTCAAACCTTCAGCACATGAACTAGAAGAGTTGTTGACCGTTGTGGCCATGTGCGGATTCATGACCGTTGGAGCGTGAATCACACGATCAGCATGGGAAGCATCAACGCTCTCCTTCCCTTTGGTGTTCATCAGGTTTGAATCTTGGTCTTCACGGTGATCTAGAAGAGGATGATCCTGCTCATGACTGTTTGTACGTGAGTAGATCGATGTGGAGATATAACCATGCGCTTCTTGACCTTTATCTTGTTTCCCTTGGACGCTTCTACTCGTGACCGTTTGTGTATGATTTTGACGTTCCCCATTGATAGCAGATTCGCTTCCACCGCTGCAAGGAGTAGGGTTGGATATGATTGGATACGATTTGTTCATCACCTTTGTAGTATTATTTTCTTGTTCATCTTGTAAAGCCGGTTGGATACGATTTGTTCCATCAACAAATTTAGAATGAACTTCATCATCTTTCTCGTTCATGAGGTTACTATTATTTTTATCAAATGATATATCATCATCACCATTTTCTTCTTCTGATGAATAATCCGTTAGCATTCCATCGTTCATCTCAAGACCAAGAGCTTCACCATCCTCTTCTGCAGAATTTTTTGAAACTGATTTTAATATGTCACCTCCTTGGATCGATGCACTCTTCTCCAACACATCATTTAATTCAGTCGTAGCTGCTTGAACCACTCCGAATTGCTTAGTATTTTCGAGATTATTTTGAGAATGTAGAAATATTTCATTTCCAGCAGCAAATTCTGTAATGTGTTTATGGTTAATAAAAGATTTTTTTTGTATGCCTCTATTAAGTTGTTTGAAGAAATATGGCTGTTTTGTTTTTATGTTTTTCAATCTTTTTTCAACCAAATTTAAAGTAATTTCATGATCTATAATACCTTGTGCAGGAAATATTAGATTATGATTTTCTAAAACATTTTCATATTCCAAACATTGATCAGAACCAGGAATTATGCCTGGTGAAACACCAGCCATAATTAAAGTAAAAATACAAAAACTTAAAAATTGCCAAAAACACGAAGAGAATTGCTTAGAGAGAGAATTGGGGTTGCGATGGGTTGGGTTTTCTGGGGTTTTCGGGGTTTTCTAGTTTTCATATGATGGATTAGGGTTTTCTAGTTTTCCCGGTTTTCTAGTTTTCATATGATGGATTAGGGTTTATTAGGGTTTTCTAGTTTTCATATTATGGATTAGGGTTTATTAGGGTTTTCTAGTTTTCATATGATGGATTAGGGTTTATTAGGGTTTTCTAGTTTTCATAAGATGGATTAGGGTTTATTAGGGTTTTCTAGTTTTATATGATGGATTAGGGTTTATTAGGGTTTTCTAGTTTTCATATGATGGATTAGGGTTTATTAGGTATTTCTTGTTTTCATATGATGGATTAGGGTTTTCTAGGTTTCATATGATGGATTAGGGATTATTAGGGTTTTCTAGTTTTCATATGATGGATTAGGGTTTTTAAATGTTGCAAATGATGGTATTATGGTTTTCTAGTTTTCATATGATAGATTAGGGTTTATTAGGGTTTTCTAGTTTTCATAAGATGGATTAGGGTTTATTAGGGTTTTCTTGTTTTCATATGATGGATTAGGGTTTATTAGGGTTTTCTAGTTTTCATATGATGGATTATGGTTTATTCGGGTTTTCTAGTTTTCAAATGATGGATTATGGTTTATTAGGGTTTTCTAGTTTTCATATGATGGATGCGGGTTTTTGAATGCTACAAATGATGTTATTAGGGTTTTCTAGTTTTCATATGATGGATTAGGGTTTATTAGGGTTTTCTAGTTTTCAAATGATGGATTAGGGTTTATTAGGGTTTTCTAGTTTTCATATGATGGATTAGGGTTTATTAGGGTTTTCTAGTTTTCATATGATGGATTAGGGTTTATTAGGGTTTTCTAGTTTTCATTTGATGGATTAGGGTTTATTAGGGTTTTCTAGTTTTCATATGATGGATTAGGGCTTGTTAGGGTTTTCTTGTTTTCATATGATGGATTAGGGTTTATTAGGGTTTTCTAGTTTTCATATGATGGATTAGGGTTTCTTAGGGTTTTCTAGTTTTCATAAGATGGATTAGGGTTTATTAGGGTTTTCTAGTTTTATATGATGGATTAGGGTTTATTAGGGTTTTCTAGTTTTCATATGATAGATTAGGGTTTATTAGGGTTTTCTTGTTTTCATATGATAGATAAGGGTTTTCTAGTTTTCATATGATGGATTAGGCTTTATTAGGGTTTTCTAGTTTTCATATGATGGATTAGGGTTTTTGAATGTTGCAAATGATGGTATTAGGGTTTTCTAGTTTTCATATGATGGATTAGGGTTTATTAGGGTTTTCTAGTTTTCATATGATGGAGTAGGGTTTATTAGGGTTTTCTAGTTTTCATAAGATGGATTAGGGTTTATTAGGGTTTTCTTGTTTTATATGATGGATTAGGGTTTATTAGGGTTTTCTAGTTTTCATATGATGGATTAAGGTTTATTAGGGTTTTCTAGTTTTCATATGATGGATTAGGGTTTATTAGGGTTTTCTAGTTTTCATATGATGGATTAGGGTTTGTTAGCGTTTTCTAGTTTCCATATGATGGATTAGGGTTTGTTAGCGTTTTCTAGTTTTCATATGATGGATTAGGGTTTATTAGGGTTTTCTAGTTTTCATATGATGGATTAGGGTTTATAAGGGTTTCTAGTTTTCTCACGATGGATTAGGGTTTATTAGGGTTTTCTAGTTTTCATATGATAGATTAGGGTTTTTTAGAGTTTTCTAGTTTTCATAATAGGGATTAGGGTTTATTAGGGTTTTCTAGTTTTATATGATGGATTAGGGTTTATTAGGGTTTTCTAGTTTTCATATGATGGATTAGGGTTTATTAGGGTTTTCTTGTTTTCATATGATGGATTAGGGTTTTCTAGGTTTCATATGATGGATTAGGGATTATTAGGGTTTTCTAGTTTTCATATGATGGATTAGGCTTTATTAGGGTTTTCTAGTTTTCATATGATGGATTAGGGTTTTTGAATGTTGCAAATGATGGTATTAGGGTTTTCTAGTTTTCATATGATGGATTAGGGTTTATTAGGGTTTTCTAGTTTTCATATGATGGATTAGGGTTTATTAGGGTTTTCTAGTTTTCATAAGATGGATTAGGGTTTATTAGGGTTTTCTTGTTTAATATGATGGATTAGGGTTTATTAGGGTTTTCTAGTTTTCATATGATGGATTAAGGTTTATTAGGGTTTTCTAGTTTTCATATGATTGATTAGGGTTTATTAGGGTTTTCTAGTTTTCATATGATGGATTAGGGTTTATTAGGGTTTTCTAGTTTTCATATGATGGATTAGGGTTTGTTAGCGTTTTCTAGTTTCCATATGATGGATTAGGGTTTATTAGGGTTTTCTAGTTTTCATATGATGGATTAGGGTTTATTAGGGGTTTCTAATTTTCATATGATGGATTAGGGTTTATAAGGGTTTCTAGTTTTCTCACGATGGATTATGGTTTATTAGGGTTTTCTAGTTTTCATATGATAGATTAGGGTTTATTAGGGTTTTCTAGTTTTCATAAGAGGGATTAGGGTTTATTAGGGTTTTCTAGTTTTATATGATGGATTAGGGTTTATTAGGGTTTTCTAGTTTTCATATGATGGATTAGGGTTTATTAGGGTTTTCTTGTTTTCATATGATGGATTAGGGTTTTCTAGGTTTCATATGATGGATTAGGGATTATTAGGGTTTTCTAGTTTTCATATGATGGATTAGGCTTTATTAGGGTTTTCTAGTTTTCATATGATGGATTAGGGTTTTTGAATGTTGCAAATGATGGTATTAGGGTTTTCTAGTTTTCATATGATGGATTAGGGTTTATTAGGGTTTTCTAGTTTTCATATGATGGAGTAGGGTTTATTAGGGTTTTCTAGTTTTCATAAGATGGATTAGGGTTTATTAGGGTTTTCTTGTTTTATATGATGGATTAGGGTTTATTAGGGTTTTCTAGTTTTCATATGATGGATTAAGGTTTATTAGGGTTTTCTAGTTTTCATATGATGGATTAGGGTTTATTAGGGTTTTCTAGTTTTCATATGATGGATTAGGGTTTATTAGGGTTTTCTAGTTTTCATATGATGGATTAGGGTTTGTTAGCGGTTTCTAGTTTTCATATGATGGATTAGGGTTTATTAGGGTTTTCTAGTTTTCATATGATGGATTAGGGTTTATTAGGGGTTTCTAATTTTCATATGATGGATTAGGGTTTATAAGGGTTTCTAGTTTTCTCACGATGGATTAGGGTTTATTAGGGTTTTCTAGTTTTCATATGATAGATTAGGGTTTATTAGGGTTTTCTAGTTTTCATAAGAGGGATTAGGGTTTATTAGGGTTTTCTAGTTTTATATGATGGAGTAGGGTTTATTAGGGTTTTCTAGTTTTCATATGATGGATTAGGGTTTATTAGGGTTTTCTTGTTTTCATATGATGGATTAGGGTTTTCTAGGTTTCATATGATGGATTAGGGATTATTAGGGTTTTCTAGTTTTCATATGATGGATTAGGGTTTTTGAATGTTGCAAATGATGGTATTAGGGTTTTCTAGTTTTCATATGATGGATTAGGGTTTATTAGGGTTTTCTAGTTTTCATAAGATGGATTAGGGTTTATTAGGGTTTTCTAGTTTTCATATGATGGATTAGGGTTTATTAGGGTTTTCTAGTTTCCATAAGATGGACTAGGGTTTATTAGGGTTTTGTAGTTTTCATATGATGGATTAAGGTTTATTAGGGTTTTCTAGTTTTCATATGATGGATTAGGGTTTATTAGGGTTTTCTAGTTTTCGTATGATGGATTTGCGTTTATTAGGTTTTTCTAGTGTTCATATGATGGATTAGGGTTTGTTAGCGTTTTCTAGTTTTCATATGATGGATTAGGGTTTATAAGGGTTTCTAGTTTTCTCACGATGGATTAGGGTTTATTAAGGTTTTCTAGTTTTCATATGATGGATTAGGGTTTATTAGGGTATTCTACTTTTCATATGATGGATTAGGGTTTATTCAGGTTTTCTATGATGGATTAGGGTTTATTAGGGTTTTCTAATTTTCATATGATGGATTAGGGTTTATTACGGTTTTCTAGTTTTCATATGATAGATTAGGGTTTATTAGGATTTTCTAGTTTTCATATGATGGATTAGGGTTTGTTAGGGTTTTCTAGTTTTATATGATGGATTAGGGTTTATTAGGGTTTTCTAGTTTTCATATGATGGATTTGGGTTTATTAGGGTTTTCTAGTTTTCATATGATGGATTAGGGTTTATTAGGGTTTTCTAGTTTCCATATCATGGATTAGGGTTTATTAGGGTTTTCTAGTTTTCATATGATGGATTAGGGTTTATTAGGGTTTTCTAATTTTCATATGATGGATTAGGGTTTATTAGGGTTTTCTAGTTTTCATATGATAGATTAGGGTTTATTAGGGTTTTCTAGTTTTCATATGATGGATTAGGGTTTATTTAGGTTGTCTAATTTTTTAAATGATGGATTAGGGTTTATTAGGGTTTTCTACTTTTCATATGATGGATTAGGGCTTGTTAGGGTTTTCTAGTTTTCATAAGATGGATTAGGGTTTATTAGGGTTTTCTAGTTTTCATATGATGGATTAGGGTTTATTAGGGTTTTCTAGTTTTCATAAGATGGATTAGGGTTTATTAGGGTTTTCTTGTTTTATATGATGGATTAGGGTTTATTAGGGTTTTCTAGTTTTCATATGATTGATTAAGGTTTATTAGGGTTTTCTAGTTTTCATATGATGTATTAGGGTTTATTAGGGTTTTCTAGTTTTCATATGATGGATTAGGGTTTGTTAGCGTTTTCTAGTTTCTATATGATGGATTAGGGTTTGTTAGCGTTTTCTAGTTTTCATATGATGGATTAGGGTTTATTAGGGTTTTCTAGTTTTCATATGATGGATTAGGGTTTATAAGGGTTTCTAGTTTTCTCACGATGGATTAGGGTTTATTAGGGTTTTCTAGTTTTCATATGATAGATTAGGGTTTTTTAGAGTTTTCTAGTTTTCATAAGAGGGATTAGGGTTTATTAGGGTTTTCTAGTTTTATATGATGGATTAGGGTTTATTAGGGTTTTCTAGTTTTCATATGATGGATTAGGGTTTATTAGGGTTTTCTTGTTTTCATATGATGGATTAGGGTTTTCTAGGTTTCATATGATGGATTAGGGATTATTAGGGTTTTCTAGTTTTCATATGATGGATTAGGCTTTATTAGGGTTTTCTAGTTTTCATATGATGGATTAGGGTTTTTGAATGTTGCAAATGATGGTATTAGGGTTTTCTAGTTTTCATATGATGGATTAGGGTTTATTAGGGTTTTCTAGTTTTCATATGATGGATTAGGGTTTATTAGGGTTTTCTAGTTTTCATTTGATGGATTAGGGTTTATTAGGGTTTTCTAGTTTTCATATGATGGATTAGGGCTTGTTAGGGTTTTCTTGTTTTCATATGATGGATTAGGGTTTATTAGGGTTTTCTAGTTTTCATATGATGGATTAGGGTTTCTTAGGGTTTTCTAGTTTTCATAAGATGGATTAGGGTTTATTAGGGTTTTCTAGTTTTATATGATGGATTAGGGTTTATTAGGGTTTTCTAGTTTTCATATGATAGATTAGGGTTTATTAGGGTTTTCTTGTTTTCATATGATAGATAAGGGTTTTCTAGTTTTCATATGATGGATTAGGCTTTATTAGGGTTTTCTAGTTTTCATATGATGGATTAGGGTTTTTGAATGTTGCAAATGATGGTATTAGGGTTTTCTAGTTTTCATATGATGGATTAGGGTTTATTAGGGTTTTCTAGTTTTCATATGATGGAGTAGGGTTTATTAGGGTTTTCTAGTTTTCATAAGATGGATTAGGGTTTATTAGGGTTTTCTTGTTTTATATGATGGATTAGGGTTTATTAGGGTTTTCTAGTTTTCATATGATGGATTAAGGTTTTTTAGAGTTTTCTAGTTTTCATAAGAGGGATTAGGGTTTATTAGGGTTTTCTAGTTTTATATGATGGATTAGGGTTTGTTAGCGTTTTCTAGTTTCCATATGATGGATTAGGGTTTGTTAGCGTTTTCTAGTTTTCATATGATGGATTAGGGTTTTCTAGGTTTCATATGATGGATTAGGGATTATTAGGGTTTTCTAGTTTTCATATGATGGATTAGGCTTTATTAGGGTTTTCTAGTTTTCATATGATGGATTAGGGTTTTTGAATGTTGCAAATGATGGTATTAGGGTTTTCTAGTTTTCATATGATGGATTAGGGTTTATTAGGGTTTTCTAGTTTTCATATGATGGATTAGGGTTTATTAGGGTTTTCTAGTTTTCATAAGATGGATTAGGGTTTATTAGGGTTTTCTTGTTTAATATGATGGATTAGGGTTTATTAGGGTTTTCTAGTTTTCATATGATGGATTAAGGTTTATTAGGGTTTTCTAGTTTTCATATGATTATTAGGGTTTATTAGGGTTTTCTAGTTTTCATATGATGGATTAGGGTTTATTAGGGTTTTCTAGTTTTCATATGATGGATTAGGGTTTGTTAGCGTTTTCTAGTTTCCATATGATGGATTAGGGTTTATTAGGGTTTTCTAGTTTTCATATGATGGATTAGGGTTTATTAGGGGTTTCTAATTTTCATATGATGGATTAGGGTTTATAAGGGTTTCTAGTTTTCTCACGATGGATTATGGTTTATTAGGGTTTTCTAGTTTTCATATGATAGATTAGGGTTTATTAGGGTTTTCTAGTTTTCATAAGAGGGATTAGGGTTTATTAGGGTTTTCTAGTTTTATATGATGGATTAGGGTTTATTAGGGTTTTCTAGTTTTCATATGATGGATTAGGGTTTATTAGGGTTTTCTTGTTTTCATATGATGGATTAGGGTTTTCTAGGTTTCATATGATGGATTAGGGATTATTAGGGTTTTCTAGTTTTCATATGATGGATTAGGCTTTATTAGGGTTTTCTAGTTTTCATATGATGGATTAGGGTTTTTGAATGTTGCAAATGATGGTATTAGGGTTTTCTAGTTTTCATATGATGGATTAGGGTTTATTAGGGTTTTCTAGTTTTCATATGATGGAGTAGGGTTTATTAGGGTTTTCTAGTTTTCATAAGATGGATTAGGGTTTATTAGGGTTTTCTTGTTTTATATGATGGATTAGGGTTTATTAGGGTTTTCTAGTTTTCATATGATGGATTAAGGTTTATTAGGGTTTTCTAGTTTTCATATGATGGGTTAGGGTTTATTAGGGTTTTCTAGTTTTCATATGATGGATTAGGGTTTATTAGGGTTTTCTAGTTTTCATATGATGGATTAGGGTTTGTTAGCGGTTTCTAGTTTTCATATGATGGATTAGGGTTTATTAGGGTTTTCTAGTTTTCATATGATGGATTAGGGTTTATTAGGGGTTTCTAATTTTCATATGATGGATTAGGGTTTATAAGGGTTTCTAGTTTTCTCACGATGGATTAGGGTTTATTAGGGTTTTCTAGTTTTCATATGATAGATTAGGGTTTATTAGGGTTTTCTAGTTTTCATAAGAGGGATTAGGGTTTATTAGGGTTTTCTAGTTTTATATGATGGAGTAGGGTTTATTAGGGTTTTCTAGTTTTCATATGATGGATTAGGGTTTATTAGGGTTTTCTTGTTTTCATATGATGGATTAGGGTTTTCTAGGTTTCATATGATGGATTAGGGATTATTAGGGTTTTCTAGTTTTCATATGATGGATTAGGGTTTTTGAATGTTGCAAATGATGGTATTAGGGTTTTCTAGTTTTCATATGATGGATTAGGGTTTATTAGGGTTTTCTAGTTTTCATAAGATGGATTAGGGTTTATTAGGGTTTTCTAGTTTTCATATGATGGATTAGGGTTTATTAGGGTTTTCTAGTTTCCATAAGATGGACTAGGGTTTATTAGGGTTTTGTAGTTTTCATATGATGGATTAAGGTTTATTAGGGTTTTCTAGTTTTCATATGATGGATTAGGGTTTATTAGGGTTTTCTAGTTTTCGTATGATGGATTTGCGTTTATTAGGTTTTTCTAGTGTTCATATGATGGATTAGGGTTTGTTAGCGTTTTCTAGTTTTCATATGATGGATTAGGGTTTATAAGGGTTTCTAGTTTTCTCACGATGGATTAGGGTTTATTAAGGTTTTCTAGTTTTCATATGATGGATTAGGGTTTATTAGGGTATTCTACTTTTCATATGATGGATTAGGGTTTATTCAGGTTTTCTATGATGGATTAGGGTTTATTAGGGTTTTCTAATTTTCATATGATGGATTAGGGTTTATTACGGTTTTCTAGTTTTCATATGATAGATTAGGGTTTATTAGGATTTTCTAGTTTTCATATGATGGATTAGGGTTTGTTAGGGTTTTCTAGTTTTATATGATGGATTAGGGTTTATTAGGGTTTTCTAGTTTTCATATGATGGATTTGGGTTTATTAGGGTTTTCTAGTTTTCATATGATGGATTAGGGTTTATTAGGGTTTTCTAGTTTCCATATCATGGATTAGGGTTTATTAGGGTTTTCTAGTTTTCATATGATGGATTAGGGTTTATTAGGGTTTTCTAGTTTTCATATGATGGATTAGGGTTTATTAGGGTTTTCTAGTTTTCATATGATAGATTAGGGTTTATTAGGGTTTTCTAGTTTTCATATGATGGATTAGGGTTTATTTAGGTTGTCTAATTTTTAAATGATGGATTAGGGTTTATTAGGGTTTTCTACTTTTCATATGATGGATTAGGGCTTGTTAGGGTTTTCTAGTTTTCATAAGATGGATTAGGGTTTATTAGGGTTTTCTAGTTTTCATATGATGGATTAGGGTTTATTAGGGTTTTCTAGTTTTCATAAGATGGATTAGGGTTTATTAGGGTTTTCTTGTTTTATATGATGGATTAGGGTTTATTAGGGTTTTCTAGTTTTCATATGATTGATTAAGGTTTATTAGGGTTTTCTAGTTTTCATATGATGGATTAGGGTTTATTAGGGTTTTCTAGTTTTCATATGATGGATTAGGGTTTGTTAGCGTTTTCTAGTTTCCATATGATGGATTAGGGTTTGTTAGCGTTTTCTAGTTTTCATATGATGGATTAGGGTTTATTAGGGTTTTCTAGTTTTCATATGATGGATTAGGGTTTATAAGGGTTTCTAGTTTTCTCACGATGGATTAGGGTTTATTAGGGTTTTCTAGTTTTCATATGATAGATTAGGGTTTTTTAGAGTTTTCTAGTTTTCATAAGAGGGATTAGGGTTTATTAGGGTTTTCTAGTTTTATATGATGGATTAGGGTTTATTAGGGTTTTCTAGTTTTCATATGATGGATTAGGGTTTATTAGGGTTTTCTTGTTTTCATATGATGGATTAGGGTTTTCTAGGTTTCATATGATGGATTAGGGATTATTAGGGTTTTCTAGTTTTCATATGATGGATTAGGCTTTATTAGGGTTTTCTAGTTTTCATATGATGGATTAGGGTTTTTGAATGTTGCAAATGATGGTATTAGGGTTTTCTAGTTTTCATATGATGGATTAGGGTTTATTAGGGTTTTCTAGTTTTCATATGATGGATTAGGGTTTATTAGGGTTTTCTAGTTTTCATAAGATGGATTAGGGTTTATTAGGGTTTTCTTGTTTAATATGATGGATTAGGGTTTATTAGGATTTTCTAGTTTTCATATGATGGATTAAGGTTTATTAGGGTTTTCTAGTTTTCATATGATTGATTAGGGTTTATTAGGGTTTTCTAGTTTTCATATGATGGATTAGGGTTTATTAGGGTTTTCTAGTTTTCATATGATGGATTAGGGTTTGTTAGCGTTTTCTAGTTTCCATATGATGGATTAGGGTTTATTAGGGTTTTCTAGTTTTCATATGATGGATTAGGGTTTATTAGGGGTTTCTAATTTTCATATGATGGATTAGGGTTTATAAGGGTTTCTAGTTTTCTCACGATGGATTATGGTTTATTAGGGTTTTCTAGTTTTCATATGATAGATTAGGGTTTATTAGGGTTTTCTAGTTTTCATAAGAGGGATTAGGGTTTATTAGAGTTTTCTAGTTTTATATGATGGATTAGGGTTTATTAGGGTTTTCTAGTTTTCATATGATGGATTAGGGTTTATTAGGGTTTTCTTGTTTTCATATGATGGATTAGGGTTTTCTAGGTTTCATATGATGGATTAGGGATTATTAGGGTTTTCTAGTTTTCATATGATGGATTAGGCTTTATTAGGGTTTTCTAGTTTTCATATGATGGATTAGGGTTTTTGAATGTTGCAAATGATGGTATTAGGGTTTTCTAGTTTTCATATGATGGATTAGGGTTTATTAGGGTTTTCTAGTTTTCATATGATGGAGTAGGGTTTATTAGGGTTTTCTAGTTTTCATAAGATGGATTAGGGTTTATTAGGGTTTTCTTGTTTTATATGATGGATTAGGGTTTATTAGGGTTTTCTAGTTTTCATATGATGGATTAAGGTTTATTAGGGTTTTCTAGTTTTCATATGATGGATTAGGGTTTATTAGGGTTTTCTAGTTTTCATATGATGGATTAGGGTTTATTAGGGTTTTCTAGTTTTCATATGATGGATTAGGGTTTGTTAGCGGTTTCTAGTTTTCATATGATGGATTAGGGTTTATTAGGGTTTTCTAGTTTTCATATGATGGATTAGGGTTTATTAGGGGTTTCTAATTTTCATATGATGGATTAGGGTTTATAAGGGTTTCTAGTTTTCTCACGATGGATTAGGGTTTATTAGGGTTTTCTAGTTTTCATATGATAGATTAGGGTTTATTAGGGTTTTCTAGTTTTCATAAGAGGGATTAGGGTTTATTAGGGTTTTCTAGTTTTATATGATGGAGTAGGGTTTATTAGGGTTTTCTAGTTTTCATATGATGGATTAGGGTTTATTAGGGTTTTCTTGTTTTCATATGATGGATTAGGGTTTTCTAGGTTTCATATGATGGATTAGGGATTATTAGGGTTTTCTAGTTTTCATATGATGGATTAGGGTTTTTGAATGTTGCAAATGATGGTATTAGGGTTTTCTAGTTTTCATATGATGGATTAGGGTTTATTAGGGTTTTCTAGTTTTCATAAGATGGATTAGGGTTTATTAGGGTTTTCTAGTTTTCATATGATGGATTAGGGTTTATTAGGGTTTTCTAGTTTCCATAAGATGGATTAGGGTTTATTAGGGTTTTGTAGTTTTCATATGATGGATTAAGGTTTATTAGGGTTTTCTAGTTTTCATATGATGGATTAGGGTTTATTAGGGTTTTCTAGTTTTCGTATGATGGATTTGCGTTTATTAGGTTTTTCTAGTGTTCATATGATGGATTAGGGTTTGTTAGCGTTTTCTAGTTTTCATATGATGGATTAGGGTTTATTAGGGTTTTCTAGTTTTCATATGATGGATTAGGGTTTATTAGGGGTTTAGTTTTCATATGATGGATTAGGGTTTATAAGGGTTTCTAGTTTTCTCACGATGGATTAGGGTTTATTAAGGTTTTCTAGTTTTCATATGATGGATTAGGGTTTATTAGGGTATTCTACTTTTCATATGATGGATTAGGGTTTATTCAGGTTTTCTATGATGGATTAGGGTTTATTAGGGTTTTCTAATTTTCATATGATGGATTAGGGTTTATTACGATTTTCTAGTTTTCATATGATAGATTAGGGTTTATTAGGATTTTCTAGTTTTCATATGATGGATTAGGGTTTGTTAGGGTTTTCTAGTTTTATATGATGGATTAGGGTTTATTAGGGTTTTCTAGTTTTCATATGATGGATTTGGGTATATTAGGGTTTTCTAGTTTTCATATGATGGATTAGGGTTTATTAGGGTTTTCTAGTTTCCATATGATGGATTAGGGTTTATTAGGGTTTTCTAGTTTTCATATGATGGATTAGGGTTTATTAGGGTTTTCTAGTTTTCATATGATGGATTAGGGTTTATTAGGGTTTTCTAGTTTTCATATGATAGATTAGGGTTTATTAGGGTTTTCTAGTTTTCATATGATGGATTAGGGTTTATTTAGGTTGTCTAATTTTTTAAATGATGGATTAGGGTTTATTAGGGTTTTCTACTTTTCATATGATGGATTAGGGCTTGTTAGGGTTTTCTAGTTTTCATAAGATGGATTAGGGTTTATTAGGGATTTCTAGTTTTCATATGATGGATTAGGGTTTATTAGGGTTTTCTAGTTTTCATAAGATGGATTAGGGTTTATTAGGGTTTTCTTGTTTTATATGATGGATTAGGGTTTATTAGGGTTTTCTAGTTTTCATATGATTGATTAAGGTTTATTAGGGTTTTTTAGTTTTCATATGATGCATTAGGGTTTATTAGGGTTTTCTAGTTTTCGTATGATGGATTAGGGTTTTCTAGTTTTCATATGATGGATTAGGGTTTATTAGGGTTTTCTAGTTTTCGTATGATGGATTAGGGTTTATTAGGGTTTTCTAGTTTTCATATGATGGATTAGGGTTTATAAGGGTTTCTAGTTTTCTTACGATGGATTAGGGTTTATTAGGGTTTACTAGTTTTCATATGATGGATTAGGGTTTATTAGGGTTTTCTTGTTTTCATATGATGGATTAGGGTTTTCTAGGTTTCATATGATGGATTAGGGTTTATTAGGGTTTTCTAGTTTTCATATGTTGGATTAGGGTTTTTGAATGTTGCAAATGATGGTATTAGGGTTTTCTAGTTTTCATATGATGGATTAGGGTTTATTAGGGTTTTCTAGTTTTCATAAGATGGATTAGGGTTTATTAGGGTTTTCTAGTTTTCATATGATGGATTAGGGTTTTCTAGTTTCCATAAGATGGATTAGGGTTTATTAGGGTTTTCTTGTTTTATATGATGGATTAGGGTTTATTAGGGTTTTCTAGTTTTCATATGATGGATTAACGTTTATTAGGGTTTTCTAGTTTTCATATGATGGATTAGGGTTTATTAGGGTTTTCTAGTTTTCGTATGATGGATTAGGGTTTATTAGGGTTTTCTAGTTTTCATATGATGGATTAGGGTTTGTTAGCGTTTTCTAGTTTTCATATGATGGATTAGGGTTTATTAGGGTTTTCTAGTTTTCATATGATGGATTAGGGTTTATTAGGGGTTTCTAGTTTTCATATGATGGATTAGGGTTTATAAGGGTTTCTAGTTTTCTCACGATGGATTAGGGTTTATTAGGGTTCCATAAGATGGATTAGGGTTTATTAGGGTTTTCTTGTTTTATATGATGGATTAGGGTTTATTACGGTTTTCTAGTTTTCATATGATGGATTAAGGTTTATTAGGGTTTTCTAGTTTACATAAGATGGATTAGGGTTTATTAGGGTTTTCTAGTTTTCGTATGATGGATTAGGGTTTATTAGGGTTTTCTAGTTTTCATATGATGGATTAGGGTATGTTAGCGTTTTCTAGTTTTCATATGATGGATTAGGGTTTATTAGGGTTTTCTAGTTTTCATATGATGGATTAGGGTTTATTCAGGTTTTCTAGTTTTCAAATGATGGATTAGCGTTTATTAGGGTTTTCTAGTTTTCATATGACGGATTAGGGTTTATTAGGGTTTTCTAGTTTTCATATGATGGATTAGGGTTTATTAGGGTTTTCTAGTTTTCATAAGATGGATTAGGGTTTATTAGGGTTTTCTAGTTTTCATATGATGGATTACGGTTTATTAGGGTTTTCTAGTTTCCATAAGATGGATTAGGGTTTATTAGGGTTTTCTTGTTTTATATGATGGATTAGGGTTTATTAGGGTTTTCTAGTTTTCATATGATGGATTAAGGTTTATTAGGGTTTTCTAGTTTTCATAAGATGGATTAGGGTTTATTAGGGTTTTCTAGTTTTCGTATGATGGATTAGGGTTTATTAGGGTTTTCTAGTTTTCATATGATGGATTAGGGTTTGTTAGCGTTTTCTAGTTTTCATATGATGGATTAGGGTTTATTAGGGTTTTCTAGTTTTCATATGATGGATTAGGGTTTATTAGGGGTTTCTAGTTTTCATATGATAGATTAGGGTTTATAATGGTTTCTAGTTTTCTCACGATGGATTAGGGTTTATTAGGGTTTTCTAGTTTTCATATAATGGATTAGGGTTTATTAGGGTTTTCTAGTTTTCATATGATGGATTAGGGTTTATTCGGTTTTCTAGTTTTAAAATGATGGATTAGGGTTTAATAGGGTTTTCTAATTTTCATATGATGGATTAGTGTTTATTACGGTTTTCTAGTTTTCATATGATAGATTAGGGTTTATTAGGGTTTTCAAGTTTTCATATGATGGATTAGGGTTTGTTAGGGTTTTCTAGTTTTATATGATGGATTAGGGTTTATTAGGGTTTTCTGGTTTTCATATGATGGATTTGGGTTTATTAGGGTTTTCTAGTTTTCATATGATGGATTAGGGTTTATTAGGGTTTTCTAGTTTTCATATCATGGATTAGGGTTTATTAGGGTTTTTTAGTTTTCATATGATGCATTAGGGTTTATTAGGGTTTTCTAGTTTTCGTATGATGGATTAGGGTTTTCTAGTTATCATATGATGGATTAGGGTTTATTAGGGTTTTCTAGTTTTCGTATGATGGATTAAGGTTTATTAGGGTTTTCTAGTTTTCATATGATGGATTAGGGTTTATAAGGGTTTCTAGTTTTCTCACGATGGATTAGGGTTTATTAGGGTTTACTAGTTTTCATATGATGGATTAGGGTTTATTAGGGTTTTCTTGTTTTCATATGATGGATTAGGGTTTTCTAGGTTTCATATGATGGATTTGGGTTTATTAGGGTTTTCTAGTTTTCATATGGTGGATTAGGGTTTTTGAATGTTGCAAATGATGGTATTAGGGTTTTCTAGTTTTCATATGATGGATTAGGGTTTATTAGAGTTTTCTAGTTTTCATAAGATGGATTAGGGTTTATTAGGGTTTTCTAGTTTTCATATGATGGATTAGGGTTTATTAGGGTTTTCTAGTTTCCATAAGATGGATTAGGGTTTATTAGGGTTTTCTTGTTTTATATGATGGATTAGGGTTTATTAGGGTTTTCTAGTTTTCATATGATGGATTAACGTTTATTAGGGTTTTCTAGTTTTCATATGATGGATTAGGGTTTATTAGGGTTTTCTAGTTTTCGTATGATGGATTAGGGTTTATTAGGGTTTTCTAGTTTTCATATGATGGATTAGGGTTTGTTAGCGTTTTCTAGTTTTCATATGATGGATTATGGTTTATTAGGGGTTTCTAGTTTTCATATGATGGATTAGGGTTTATAAGGGTTTCTAGTTTTCTCACGATGGATTAGGGTTTATTAGGGTTCCATAAGATGGATTAGGGTTTATTAGGGTTTTCTTGTTTTATATGATGGATTAGGGTTTATTAGGGTTTTCTAGTTTTCATATGATGGATTAAGGTTTATTAGGGTTTTCTAGTTTTCATAAGATGGATTAGGGTTTATTAGGGTTTTCTAGTTTTCGTATGATGGATTAGGGTTTATTAGGGTTTTCTAGTTTTCATATGATGGATTAGGGTTTGTTAGGGTTTTCTAGTTTTCATATGATGGATTAGGGTTTATTAGGGTTTTCTAGTTTTCATATGATGGATTAGGGTTTATTAGGGGTTTCTAGTTTTCATATGATGGATTAGGGTTTATTAGGTTTTCTAGTTTTAAAATGATGGATTAGGGTTTAATAGGGTTTTCTAATTTTCATATGATGGATTAGGGTTTATTATGGTTTTCTAGTTTTCATATGATGGATTAGGGTTTATTAGGGTTTTCTAGTTTTCATATGATGGATTAGGGTTTATTCAGGTTTTCTAGTTTTCAAATGATGGATTAGGGTTTATTAGGGTTTTCTAGTTTTCATATGACGGATTAGGGTTTATTAGGGTTTTCTAGTTTTCATATGATGGATTAGGGTTTATTAGGGTTTTCTAGTTTTCATAAGATGGATTAGGGTTTATTAGGGTTTTCTAGTTTTCATATGATGGATTACGGTTTATTAGGGTTTTCTAGTTTCCATAAGATGGATTAGGGTTTATTAGGGTTTTCTTGTTTTATATGATGGATTAGGGTTTATTAGGGTTTTCTAGTTTTCATATGATGGATTAAGGTTTATTAGGGTTTTCTAGTTTTCATAAGATGGATTAGGGTTTATTAGGGTTTTCTAGTTTTCGTATGATGGATTAGGGTTTATTAGGGTTTTCTAGTTTTCATATGATGGATTAGGGTTTGTTAGCGTTTTCTAGTTTTCATATGATGGATTAGGGTTTATTAGGGTTTTCTAGTTTTCATATGATGGATTAGGGTTTATTAGGGGTTTCTAGTTTTCATATGATAGATTAGGGTTTATAATGGTTTCTAGTTTTCTCACGATGGATTAGGGTTTATTAGGGTTTTCTAGTTTTCATATAATGGATTAGGGTTTATTAGGGTTTTCTAGTTTTCATATGATGGATTAGGGTTTATTCGGTTTTCTAGTTTTAAAATGATGGATTAGGGTTTAATAGGGTTTTCTAATTTTCATATGATGGATTAGTGTTTATTATGGTTTTCTAGTTTTCATATGATAGATTAGGGTTTATTAGGGTTTTCAAGTTTTCATATGATGGATTAGGGTTTGTTAGGGTTTTCTAGTTTTATATGATGGATTAGGGTTTATTAGGGTTTTCTAGTTTTCATATGATGGATTTGGGTTTATTAGGGTTTTCTAGTTTTCATATGATGGATTAGGGTTTATTAGGGTTTTCTAGTTTTCATATGATGGATTAGGGTTTATTTGGGTTTTCTAGTTTTCATATGATCGATTAGGGTTTATTAGGGTTTTCTAGTTTTCATATGATGGATTAGGGTTTATTAGGGTTTTCTAGTTTTCATATGAGGGATTAGGGTTTATTTAGGTTTTCTAGTTTTCAAATCATGGATTAGGGTTTATTAGGGTTTTCTAGTTTTTTTGGGTAAAGAGGGCGGCACCTCTGGCAAATTTATTAATATAAAGAAAAAATACAATATAAGGCTGGGGACTCCCCACCAAAAAACAGAAAATCCATCGGGACAGGCCCCAACGGACAACAGGCTAAATAGGAACCAAAACAAGAGAAGGAACCAGAAGCAAACAAGAACATAAAGGAAAACAACCTGCAAAACAAACAAACCATACAAGCCAAAACAAGCAGAAGAAGAAAGAAAGCGCAAAGGAAGAAAACTAAGGGAGGGTCCAAATAGTTTTAGCCAAATCAACATTAGTGTAAGTTTTCATAGATAGACTCAACAGTCTACAACGGATATCATCCTTAACACTATTCACGACAGCATGATGGGATCTTTTTATGTTTTTAAAAATGCGTAAATTTCTTTCCCGCCAAATATGGTAGACAGCTCCAGCAAAAACAAGTCTTCTAATGATGGACCATATGGTCTTGTTTTTATTACTAGGGTTGAGTTGGCTAATGATATCAGACCAGCTATCAGTGGAGAAGGAGAGATTCATGACATGATGGAGGTCATTCCAAACCAAAGAAGTGAAAGAACATTCAAAGAAGAGATGTGATATGGAATCCGGACAGTCCCCGCTGAACGGACAAATGAGATTGGAATTAGTATCCCAAATTTTGATTTTATCATGAGTCTTAAGGCGATTTTTAAGAGCAACCCAAAGAATGAAAGCATGTCTGGGAATGTTCTGGGAGAACCAAACAAGATGAAACCAAACGACCGGTTGATGATAGGGGCGAATAGTCTGCCAAACAGAACGAACAGAGAAAGGAGAGAGTTGACCGTCTCTAGATCTCCAAAGGAGATTATCAGGGACGAATGTGGAAAGAGTAGGGGGGTTATGAGAAAGAAGAGCAGTATGGGAATCTCTCCAACAATGAGGCCGAACCCAACATCCGTTAAGAACCAGGTCAGCAACCTTTGTATCAGGAGTGAAACCCGCATCATGGATGTCACGGGCAGATAAGAATTTAGAAAGAGGGCCCGCGGGGTGCCAGTTATCAAACCAAGCAGAAGTAGAGCATCCATCACCAATCTGGGAAACAATATACTCCCTTATCTTATCCCTCATATCCAGGATTTTACGCCAGGCAAATCCAGAACCGTATTTTTTGGGGGCATCCCAAAAGTTACGGCCACATAAACGGTAAGAGTGGATCCACTTAACCCATAGAGACTCTTTCTTGGAAAGGAGTCTCCAAACATGGGAAGCCATAAGGGCAACATTCCAGATAGTAAGGTTACGTATGCCAAGCCCACCATGTTCCTTAGGAAGGCATACAGTTTTCCAGGAGACTTTAGCTTTACCACGCTTCAAATCACCATGGCACCAGAGGAAACCTCTCATGAGCTTCTCAATATCGTTAGAGATAGATTTAGGAAGAATAAAAACAGAAGCCCAATAGATTTGAGTAGAAGAAAGGACAGAGAGGATCAGCTGGAGACGACCAGCAAAGGAAAGAGACTTGTTTTTCCAGTCATTAAGCCTGCATTTGACTTTATCAACAAGTCCTTTATAGTCTTTGTGAGCAAGACGCGTGGTGATGAGAGGAACGCCAAGGTATCGAACAGGAAAAGAGCCCTCCGGAAACTTAACAATAAGATCAATGGCAGCCCTGGTCCTCTCACCAACATTACAATAGAAAGCTTCACTCTTCGCAATGTTGGGATGGAGGCCCGAAACCCCAGAGAATTCCTCAAGAGAGTCACATATGAGTTTAACCGAAGAGCTATCACCATGGCAGAAGAGAAGGAGATCGTCGGCAAAGCAGAGATCGGTGATATTTTGATGGTCACATTGTCTGTGGAATTTAAAAGAATCAGAATCATGGATGTTTCTCTTGATCATAAGGTTAAGCACTTCCATGACAAGAGTGAAGAGATAAGGAGAGAGGGGGTCACCCTGCCGAAGGCCCCTTTTACCGTCGAAATAACCATGAGTATTCCCATTGATACTCACCGAATAAGCAACCGTGGAAACACATGTCATAATCCAGTCAATCATACGATGGGGGAAACCAAACCCAAACAAGATGGTCCGCAGAAAAGTCCAGTCAACCGTGTCGTAGGCTTTTTGAATATCAACCTTAAAAGCACACCTAGGGGGACCACGATGACGATGATAATCACGCATGAGCTCGTGAACAAGAAGGACGTTGTCGGTTATCAAACGACCAGGAATGAAAGCAGACTGGTTTTCATCAACCAGAAAAGAAAGATGGTTTTTGATACGATCCGTAATAAGCTTGCTGATACATTTGTAAACAACATTACAACAAGCTATAGGGCGAAAATCAGTGACTTTGGAAGGGGAATCAACTTTAGGAATGAGCGCAAGGATGGTGCTGTTGAAGGACTTAAGAAGTTTGCCAGAATAGAAGAATTCCTTAACAGCCATACAGAAATCAGGACCCAGAATATCCCAAGCAGACTTGAAGAACTTAGCAGAGAAACCATCAGAACCAGGAGCTTTATCATCACCCATCTGGAACAGAACACACTTAACCTCCGCGTCAGTAACAGGAGTAAGCATGGCGGCAGACTGGAGGGGGGAGAGCTAATTAGAGAAGAGGGAAGAAGGATCACGAATAGCAGTAGAAGGCTGGGCAGAACCCAAGAAGGCTTGAAAGTGAGAAACAAAAAGATTAGGAAGATCGTTCCCCGAGATCCAGTTACCTTGAACATCCTGGATAGAATTAATACGATTGCGAGATTTACGACTTTTAACCGCTTTGTGGAAAAAAGCCGAATTTTTATCACCCTCACGAAGCCAGTTAACCTTAGCCTTTTGTTTCAGGAACCTCTCTTCATCCAGGCTAGCCTCGTTATAAGCGAGGAGATACCTGCATTGTTCTTCACGAAGATCCTTATTGAAAGGATCCCGATCCAAAGCAATCTGAACTCTATCAAGCTCATTACGAAGAGAGATAACCTTAGAAAAGAGGTTTCCCTGGTTGCGAAGCATCTTACGTATAGGCACTTTCAGATTCTTAAGGTTTTTGAAAACCTTATACATCCGATATCCAGTGATGTTGGGGTTCCAAGAAGACGCAACAATCTGTTTGAAATCTTCCTTATAAGTCAGTAAATTAGGGAACTTGAAAGGCTTAGGATGGAAAGGGGTACGATGGGGGAGAGAAAGCACAGCAGGAGTATGATCCGACGAACGGTAAGGGAGAAAACTGACAGTAGAGGAGGGGAAAGAAGCAACGAAAAGAGTATTTCCCATGACACGATCGATCTTCTTGAGGATGCCACCCGAACCATTAGGAGACTTGGTCCATGTGTAGAAGAGACCTTTATAGTTAAGATCCTCCATTTCCATCAGATTGATACAGTCCCTGAAGTCCTCCATTGCCCAAGAAATCCCAGACGACCCGGAGGTGCTATCTTTGATATCAAGAGCAACATTGAAATCACCCATAAGAATCCAAGGGCTATCTCTAACCACATTCTTATGGATCACAAGAGAATGCCAGAGGGAACGACGCATCATGTGATCATTATGAGCATAGACGAAGGAGCAGAAAAAGGATTTATTAGAATCACGAATATTAACATGTGGTCTATCCATGGTCTTCAAGATGTACTCCTTAATGGAAAAGGTGTCTATCTTTTTAAATTTAGTGATGATAATGGTCTTCATCATATTATCACTCATGGACCTTGGACATTTAAGGGTGTCCCTATTGTCATCCAAAAATGGCGTCCCGGACTCGGTATTCATAAGAACAACCACGACAAGCTTCCTCTCTGGATTAAAATCCATGATATTCCCTATGAGGCTTGGAGTGATGATGGTCTTAGCCATATTGCCTCAAGAATCGGTAAGCCTCTTGCTATGGACTCCTATACAGCTAATATGTGCAAATATGCGGCTGGAAAGTCTGTTTATGCTCGTATCCTTCTTGAGATCCCCACAAAATCCTCTTGGGTGGATAAAGTGATTATCCGAATTCCTGATCCGGATACTCTAGAATTCTCCACCCATACTCTTCGTATTGAGTATGAATGGAAACCCCCTATGTGCTCTCATTGTATGGTTTATGGTCATGAAACGAACAACTGTATGCATGTCATCTCTAAGATTAATGAAGCTAAGACCAAAGATAAAATGCCTATTCATCATGTTATAGTAGATTCTCCTATACATCTTGATGATGGTTTTACAACGGTTACTAAAAAGAAAAATATATCGAAAAAAGGCACAAATAATGAAAATACCTCTAATGATATTCCTCAAAGTAATTCTAAGATTAATACCCAAAGGGTTAGGATGGCTAAAGATTCTTCAAAAAACAAAGTTTATAATAAAAATTATAAAAATAATAATAAGTCTCGATCCCAGTATCGCCCTGCTCCTTTAAAGAACCGCCCTCCCATTCTACCTCATTCTACTATTCCCTCCAAGAAGGACTCTATAGGTGTTGTAGGTTTCCCTAGCCCTATCATTCGGCTTTCTCCCTCCCAGCCCCTTAATCAGATTGAATCCTCCACTCCTTTATTCAACGCCTTCTCCATTCTAGAGGCATGTTCCTCTGACGTCACAGATATTCCTTCTTCTTCTATCCCCCTAACCCATTCTGGTGCTCCTTCCCATTCTAGTCCTGATGATTTTGATCCTGATGCTGATGACCTAATCATTCAGGATATTAGTATTGAGGTTGATTCTGATGATGGTGAGACTGCCCAGTTCATTGTTAATGAGTATGGATCCTATAATGATCACCCTATGATAGCTCCGGTGTCCGAGCAGATGGACTCCACCCCCCACCATGTTTCCATATGACGCACATCGCTGCATGGAATACTCGCGGTCTCTGTAAGCCTTCTCATCAGAAAGCCTTGAGAGATCTTGTCCGCGATCAAAATCTTCAGATTTGTGCTTCTCTTGAGACTCGTGCTTCCTTCCATAACCTCCCTCTTATCTGTAGTCGTACTTTTGGCTCTTGGTCGTGGTCATCCAACGGTCTGTTTTCCCCTAGAGGGACTAGAATCGTGGTTGCCTTTCAAGTTTAATATGATGGATTAGGGTTTATTAGGGTTTTCTAGTTTTCATATGATGGATTGAGGTTTATTAGGGTTTTCTAGTTTTCATATGATGGATTAGGGTTTATTACGGTTTTCTAGTTTTCGTATGATGGATTAGGGTTTATTAGGGTTTTCTTGTGTTCCTATGATGGATTAGGGTTTATTAGGGTTTTCTAGTTTTCATATGATGGATTAGGGTTTATTACGGTTTTCTAGTTTTCATATGATGGATTAGGGTTTATTAGGATTTTCTAGTTTTCATATGATGGATTAGGGTTTATTAAGGTTTTCTAGTTTTCATATGATCGATTAGGGTTTATAGGGTTTTCTAGTTCTCATATGATGGATTAGCGTTTATTAGGGGTTTCTGGTTTTCATATGATAGATTAGTGTTTATTAGGGTTTTCTTGTTTTCTTACGATGGATTAGGGTTTATTAGGGTTTTCTAGTTTTCATATGATGGATTAGGGTTTAATAGGGTTTTCTAGTTTTCATATGATGGATTAGGGTTTATTCAGGTTTTCTAGTTTTCAAATGATGTATTAGGGTTTTCTAATTTTCATATGATGGATTAGGGTTTATTAGGGTTTTCTAGTTTTCATATGATGGATTAGGGTTTATTAGGGTTTTCTAGTTTTCATAAGATGGATTAGGGTTTATTAGGGTTTTCTAGTTTTCATATGATGGATTACGGTTTATTAGGGTTTTCTAGTTTCCATAAGATGGATTAGGGTTTATTAGGGTTTTCTTGTTTTATATGATGGATTAGGGTTTATTAGGGTTTTCCAGTTTTCATATGATGGATTAAGGTTTATTAGGGTTTTCTAGTTTTCATATGATGGATTAGGGTTTGTTAGGGTTTTCTAGTTTTCGTATGATGGATTAGGGTTTATTAGGGTTTTCTAGTTTTCATATGATGGATTAGGGTTTGTTAGGGTTTTCTAGTTTTCATATGATGGATTAGGGTTTATTAGGGTTTTCTAGTTTTCATATGATGGATTAAGGTTTATTAGGGGTTTCTAGTTTTCATATGATGGATTAGGGTTTATAAGGGTTTCTAGTTTTCTCACGATGGATTAGGGTTTATTAGGGTTTTCTAGTTTTCATATGATGGATTAGGGATTATTAGGGTTTTCTAGTTTTCATATGATGGATTAGGGTTTATTCGGTTTTCTAGTTTTAAAATGATGGATTAGGGTTTAATAGGGCTTTCTAATTTTCATATGATGGATTAGGGTTTATTATGGTTTTCTAGTTTTCATATGATAGATTAGGGTTTATTAGGGTTTTCTAGTTTTCATATGATGGATTAGGGTTTGTTAGGGTTTTCTAGTTTTATATGATGGATTAGGGTTTATTAGGGTTTTCTAGTTTTCATATGATGGATTTGGGTTTATTAGGGTTTTCTAGTTTTCATATGATGGATTAGGGTTTATTAGGGTTTTCTAGTTTTCATATGATGGATTAGGGTTTATTCAGGTTTTCTAGTTTTAAAATAATGGATTAGGGTTTATTAGGGTTTTCTAATTTTCATATGATGGATTAGGGTTTATTACGGTTTTCTAGTTTTCATATGATAGATTAGGGTTTATTAGGGTTTTCTAGTTTTCATATGAGGGATTAGGGTTTATTTAGGTTTTCTAGTTTTCAAATGATGGATTAGGGTTTATTAGGGTTTTCTAGTTTTCATATGAGGGATTTGGGTTTATTAGGGTTTTCTAGTTTTCATAAGATGGATTAGGGTTTATTAGGGTTTTCTAGTTTTATATGATGGATTAGGGTTTATTAGGGTTTTCTAGTTTTCATATGATGGATTTGGGTTTATTAGGGTTTTCTAGTTTTCATATGATGGATTAGGGTTTATTACGGTTTTCTAGTTTTCGTATGATGGATTAGGGTTTATTAGGGTTTTCTTGTTTTCCTATGATGGATTAGGGTTTATTAGGGTTTTCTAGTTTTCATATGATAGATTAGGGTTTATTAGGGGTTTCTAGTTTTCCTATGAGGGATTAGGGTTTATTTAGGTTTTCTAGTTTTCAAATGATGGATTAGAGTTTATTAGGGTTTTCTAGTTTTCATATGAGGGATTTGGGTTTATTAGGGTTTTCTAGTTTTCATAAGATGGATTAGGGTTTATTAGGGTTTTCTAGTTTTATATGATGGATTAGGGTTTATTAGGGTTTTCTAGTTTTCATATGATGGATTTGGGTTTATTAGGGTTTTCTAGTTTTCATATTATGGATTAGGGTTTATTACGGTTTTCTAGTTTTCGTATGATGGATTAGGGTTTATTAGGGTTTTCTTGTTTTCCTATGATGGATTAGGGTTTATTAGGGTTTTCTAATTTTCATATGATGGATTAGGGTTTATTACGGTTTTCTAGTTTTCATATGATAGATTAGGGTTTATTAGGGTTTTCTAGTTTTCATATGATGGATTAGGGTTTGTTAGGGTTTTCTAGTTTTCATATGAGGGATTAGGGTTTATTTAGGTTTTCTATTTTTCAAATGATGGATTAGGGTTTATTAGGGTTTTCTAGTTTTCATATGAGGGATTTGGGTTTATTAGGGTTTTCTAGTTTTCATAAGATGGATTAGGGTTTATTAGGGTTTTCTAGTTTTATATGATGGATTAGGGTTTATTAGGGTTTTCTAGTTTTCATATGATGGATTTGGGTTTATTAGGGTTTTCTAGTTTTCATATGATGGATTAGGGTTTATTAGGGTTTTCTAGTTTTCATATGATGGATTACTGTTTATTACGGTTTTCTAGTTTTCGTATGATGGATTAGGGTTTATTAGGGTTTTCTTGTTTTCCTATGACGGATTAGGTTTTATTAGGGTTTTCTAGTTTTCATATGATAGATTAGGGTTTATTAGGGGTTTCTAGTTTTCATATGATGGATTAGGGTTTATAAGGGTTTCTAGTTTTCTCACGATGGATTAGGGTTTATTAGGGTTTTCTAGTTTTCATATGATGGATTAGGGTTTATTAAGGTTTTCTAGTTTTCATATGATGGATTAGGGTTTATTCGGTTTTCTAGTTTTAAAATGATGGATTAGGGTTTAATAGGGTTTTCTAATTTTCATATGATGAATTAGGGTTTATTAGGGTTTTCTAGTTTTCATATGATAGATTAGGGTTTATTAGGGTTTTCTAGTTTTCATATGATGGATTAGGGTTTGTTAGGGTTTTCTAGTTTTATATGATGGATTAGGGTTTATTTTGGTTTTCTAGTTTTCATATGATGGATTTGGGTTTATTAGGGTTTTCTAGTTTTCATATGATGGATTAGGGTTTATTAGGGTTTTCTAGTTTTCATATGATGGATTAGGGTTTATTCAGGTTTTCTAGTTTTAAAATAATGGATTAGGGTTTATTAGGGTTTTCTAATTTTCATATGATGGATTAGGGTTTATTACGGTTTTCTAGTTTTCATATGATAGATTAGGGTTTATTAGGGTTTTCTAGTTTTCATATGAGGGATTAGGGTTTATTTAGGTTTTCTAGTTTTCAAATGATGGATTAGGGTTTATTAGGGTTTTCTAGTTTTCATAAGATGGATTAGGGTTTATTAGGGTTTTCTAGTTTTATATGATGGATTAGGGTTTATTAGGGTTTTCTAGTTTTCATATGATGGATTTGGGTTTATTAGGGTTTTCTAGTTTTCATATGATGGATTAGGGTTTATTACGGTTTTCTAGTTTTCGTATGATGGATTAGGGTTTATTAGGGTTTTCTTGTTTTCCTATGATGGATTAGGGTTTATTAGGGTTTTCTAGTTTTCATATGATGGATTAGGGTTTATTAGGGGTTTCTAGTTTTCATATGATGGATTAGGGTTTATAAGGGTTTCTAGTTTTCTCACGATGGATTAGGGTTTATTAGGGTTTTCTAGTTTTCATATGATGGATTAGGGTTTATTAGGGTTTTCTAGTTTTCATATGATGGATTATGGTTTATTCGGTTTTCTAGTTTTAAAATGATGGATTAGGGTTTAATAGGGTTTTCTAATTTTCATATGATGGATTAGGGTTTATTAGGGTTTTCTAGTTTTCATATGATAGATTAGGGTTTATTAGGGTTTTCTAGTTTTCATATGATGGATTAGGGTTTGTTAGGGTTTTCTAGTTTTATATGATGGATTAGGGTTTATTTTGGTTTTCTAGTTTTCATATGATGGATTTGGGTTTATTAGGGTTTTCTAGTTTTCATATGATGGATTAGGGTTTATTAGGGTTTTCTAGTTTTCATATGATGGATTAGGGTTTATTAGG
Source organism: Cichorium intybus (assembly GCA_023525715.1). Taxonomy (NCBI): domain Eukaryota; kingdom Viridiplantae; phylum Streptophyta; class Magnoliopsida; order Asterales; family Asteraceae; genus Cichorium; species Cichorium intybus. The sequence goes on along the minus strand of JAKNSD010000034.1, from coordinate 1,995,569 downwards.
GTTTTCTAGTTTTCATATGATGGATTAGGGTTTATTAGGGTTTTCTAGTTTTCATATGATGGATTAGGGTTTATTAGGGTTTTCTAGTTTTCATATGATAGATTAGGGTTTATTAGGGTTTTCTAGTTTTCATATGAGGGATTAGGGTTTATTTAGGTTTTCTAGTTTTCAAATGATGGATTAGGGTTTATTAGGGTTTTCTAGTTTTCATATGATGGATTAGGGTTTATTAGGGTTTTCTAGTTTTCATATGATGGATTAAGGTTTATTAGGGGTTTCTAGTTTTCATATGATGGATTAGGGTTTATAAGGGTTTCTAGTTTTCTCACGATGGATTAGGGTTTATTAGGGTTTTCTAGTTTTCATATGATGGATTAGGGATTATTAGGGTTTTCTAGTTTTCATATGATGGATTAGGGTTTATTCGGTTTTCTAGTTTTAAAATGATGAATTAGGGTTTAATAGGGTTTTCTAATTTTCATATGATGGATTAGGGTTTATTATGGTTTTCTAGTTTTCATATGATAGATTAGGGTTTATTAGGGTTTTCTAGTTTTCATATGATGGATTAGGGTTTGTTAGGGTTTTCTAGTTTTATATGATGGATTAGGGTTTATTAGGGTTTTCTAGTTTTCATATGATGGATTTGGGTTTATTAGGGTTTTCTAGTTTTCATAAGATGGATTAGGGTTTATTAGGGTTTTCTAGTTTTCATATGATGGATTAGGGTTTATTAGGGTTTTCTAGTTTTCATATGATGGATTAGGGTTTATTAGGGTTTTCTAGTTTTCATATGATGGATTAGGGTTTATTCAGGTTTTCTAGTTTTAAAATAATGGATTAGGGTTTATTAGGGTTTTCTAATTTTCATATGATGGATTAGGGTTTATTACGGTTTTCTAGTTTTCATATGATAGATTAGGGTTTATTAGGGTTTTCTAGTTTTCATATGAGGGATTAGGGTTTATTTAGGTTTTCTAGTTTTCAAATGATGGATTAGGGTTTATTAGGGTTTTCTAGTTTTCATAAGATGGATTAGGGTTTATTAGGGTTTTCTAGTTTTATATGATGGATTAGGGTTTATTAGGGTTTTCTAGTTTTCATATGATGGATTTGGGTTTATTAGGGTTTTCTAGTTTTCATATGATGGATTAGGGTTTATTACGGGTTTCTAGTTTTCGTATGATGGATTAGGGTTTATTAGGGTTTTCTTGTTTTCCTATGATGGATTAGGGTTTATTAGGGTTTTCTAGTTTTCATATGATGGATTAGGGTTTATTAGGGGTTTTCTAGTTTTCATATGATGGATTAGGGTTTATAAGGGTTTCTAGTTTTCTCACGATGGATTAGGGTTTATTAGGGTTTTCTAGTTTTCATATGATGGATTAGGGTTTATTAGGGTTTTCTAGTTTTCATATGATGGATTATGGTTTATTCGGTTTTCTAGTTTTAAAATGATGGATTAGGGTTTAATAGGGTTTTCTAATTTTCATATGATGGATTAGGGTTTATTAGGGTTTTCTAGTTTTCATATGATAGATTAGGGTTTATTAGGGTTTTCTAGTTTTCATATGATGGATTAGGGTTTGTTAGGGTTTTCTAGTTTTATATGATGGATTAGGGTTTATTTTGGTTTTCTAGTTTTCATATGATGGATTTGGGTTTATTAGGGTTTTCTAGTTTTCATATGATGGATTAGGGTTTATTAGGGTTTTCTAGTTTTCATATGATGGATTAGGGTTTATTAGGGTTTTCTAGTTTTCATATGATGGATTAGGGTTTATTAGGGTTTTCTAGTTTTCATATGATGGATTAGGGTTTATTAGGGTTTTCTAGTTTTCATATGATAGATTAGGGTTTATTAGGGTTTTCTAGTTTTCATATGAGGGATTAGGGTTTATTTAGGTTTTCTAGTTTTCAAATGATGGATTAGGGTTTATTAGAGTTTTCTAGTTTTCATATGATGGATTAGGGTTTATTAGGGTTTTCTAGTTTTCATATGATGGATTAAGGTTTATTAGGGGTTTCTAGTTTTCATATGATGGATTAGGGTTTATAAGGGTTTCTAGTTTTCTCACGATGGATTAGGGTTTATTAGGGTTTTCTAGTTTTCATATGATGGATTAGGGATTATTAGGGTTTTCTAGTTTTCATATGATGGATTAGGGTTTATTCGGTTTTCTAGTTTTAAAATGATGAATTAGGGTTTAATAGGGTTTTCTAATTTTCATATGATGGATTAGGGTTTATTATGGTTTTCTAGTTTTCATATGATAGATTAGGGTTTATTAGGGTTTTCTAGTTTTCATATGATGGATTAGGGTTTGTTAGGGTTTTCTAGTTTTATATGATGGATTAGGGTTTATTAGGGTTTTCTAGTTTTCATATGATGGATTTGGGTTTATTAGGGTTTTCTAGTTTTCATAAGATGGATTAGGGTTTATTAGGGTTTTCTAGTTTTCATATGATGGATTAGGGTTTATTAGGGTTTTCTAGTTTTCATATGATGGATTAGGGTTTATTACGGTTTTCTAGTTTTCATATGATGGATTAGGGTTTATTAGGGTTTTCTAGTTTTCATTTGAGGGATTAGGGTTTATTTAGGTTTTCTAGTTTTCAAATGATGGATTAGGGTTTATTAGGGTTTTCTAGTTTTCATAAGATGAATTAGGGTTTATTAGGGTTTTCTAGTTTTATATGATGGATTAGTGTTTATTAGGGTTTTCTAGTTTTCATATGATGGATTAGGGTTTATTAGGGTTTTCTAGTTTTCATATGATGGATTAGGGTTTATTAGGGTTTTCTAGTTTTCATAAGATGGATTAGGGTTTATTAGGGTTTTCTAGTTTTCATATGATGGATTACGGTTTATTAGGGTTTTCTAGTTTCCATAAGATGGATTAGGGTTTATTAGGGTTTTCTTGTTTTATCTGATGGATTAGGGTTTATTAGGGTTTTCCAGTTTTCATATGATGGATTAAGGTTTATTAGGGTTTTCTAGTTTTCATATGATGGATTAGGGTTTGTTAGGGTTTTCTAGTTTTCGTATGATGGATTAGGGTTTATTAGGGTTTTCTAGTTTTCATATGATGGATTAGGGTTTGTTAGGGTTTTCTAGTTTTCATATGATGGATTAGGGTTTATTAGGGTTTTCTAGTTTTCATATGATGGATTAAGGTTTATTAGGGGTTTCTAGTTTTCATATGATGGATTAGGGTTTATAAGGGTTTCTAGTTTTCTCACGATGGATTAGGGTTTATTAGGGTTTTCTAGTTTTCATATGATGGATTAGGGATTATTAGGGTTTTCTAGTTTTCATATGATGGATTAGGGTTTATTCGGTTTTCTAGTTTTAAAATGATGGATTAGGGTTTAATAGGGCTTTCTAATTTTCATATGATGGATTAGGGTTTATTATGGTTTTCTAGTTTTCATATGATAGATTAGGGTTTATTAGGGTTTTCTAGTTTTCAAATGATGGATTAGGGTTTGTTAGGGTTTTCTAGTTTTATATGATGGATTAGGGTTTATTAGGGTTTTCTAGTTTTCATATGATGGATTTGGGTTTATTAGGGTTTTCTAGTTTTCATATGATGGATTAGGGTTTATTAGGGTTTTCTAGTTTTCATATGATGGATTAGGGTTTATTGCGGTTTTCTAGTTTTAAAATAATGGATTAGGGTTTATTAGGGTTTTCTAATTTTCATATGATGGATTAGGGTTTATTACGGTTTTCTAGTTTTCATATGATAGATTAGGGTTTATTAGGGTTTTCTAGTTTTCATATGAGGGATTAGGGTTTATTTAGGTTTTCTAGTTTTCAAATGATGGATTAGGGTTTATTAGGGTTTTCTAGTTTTCATAAGATGGATTAGGGTTTATTAGGGTTTTCTAGTTTTATATGATGGATTAGGGTTTATTAGGGTTTTCTAGTTTTCATATGATGGATTTGGGTTTATTAGGGTTTTCTAGTTTTCATATGATGGATTAGGGTTTATTACGGTTTTCTAGTTTTCGTATGATGGATTAGGGTTTATTAGGGTTTTCTTGTTTTCCTATGATGGATTAGGGTATATTAGGGTTTTCTAGTTTTCATATGATAGATTAGGGTTTATTAGGGGTTTCTAGTTTTCATATGATGGATTAGGGTTTATAAGGGTTTCTAGTTTTCTCACGATGGATTAGGGTTTATTAGGGTTTTCTAGTTTTCATATGATGGATTAGGGTTTATTAGGGTTTTCTAGTTTTCATATGATGGATTAGGGTTTATTCGGTTTTCTAGTTTTAAAATGATGGATTAGGGTTTAATAGGGTTTTCTAATTTTCATATGATGGATTAGGGTTTATTAGGGTTTTCTAGTTTTCATATGATAGATTAGGGTTTATTAGGGTTTTCTAGTTTTCATATGATGGATTAGGGTTTGTTAGGGTTTTCTAGTTTTATATGATGGATTAGGGTTTATTAGGGTTTTCTAGTTTTCATAACATGGATTAGGGTTTATTAGGGTTTTCTAGTTTTCATATGATGGATTAGGGTTTATTAGGGTTTTCTAGTTTTCATATGATGGATTAGGGTTTATTAGGGTTTTCTAGTTTTCATATGATGGATTAGGGTTTATTAGGGTTTTCTAGTTTTCATTTGAGGGATTAGGGTTTATTTAGGTTTTCTAGTTTTCAAATGATGGATTAGGGTTTATTAGGGTTTTCTAGTTTTCATAAGATGGATTAGGGTTTATTAGGGTTTTCTAGTTTTATATGATGGATTAGTGTTTATTAGGGTTTTCTAGTTTTCATATGATGGATTAGGGTTTATTAGGGTTTTCTAGTTTTCATATGATGGATTAGGGTTTATTAGGGTTTTCTAGTTTTCATAAGATGGATTAGGGTTTATTAGGGTTTTCTAGTTTTCATATGATGGATTACGGTTTATTAGGGTTTTCTAGTTTCCATAAGATGGATTAGGGTTTATTAGGGTTTTCTTGTTTTATATGATGGATTAGGGTTTATTAGGGTTTTCTAGTTTTCATATGATGGATTAAGGTTTATTAGGGTTTTCTAGTTTTCATATGATGGATTAGGGTTTGTTAGGGTTTTCTAGTTTTCGTATGATGGATTAGGGTTTATTAGGGTTTTCTAGTTTTCATATGATGGATTAGGGTTTGTTAGGGTTTTCTATTTTTCATATGATGGATTAGGGTTTATTAGGGTTTTCTAGTTTTCATATGATGGATTAAGGTTTATTAGGGGTTTCTAGTTTTCATATGATGGATTAGGGTTTATAAGGGTTTCTAGTTTTCTCACGATGGATTAGGGTTTATTAGGGTTTTCTAGTTTTCATATGATGGATTAGGGATTATTAGGGTTTTCTAGTTTTCATATGATGGATTAGGGTTTATTCGGTTTTCTAGTTTTAAAATGATGGATTAGGGTTTAATAGGGCTTTCTAATTTTCATATGATGGATTAGGGTTTATTATGGTTTTCTAGTTTTCATATGATAGATTAGGGTTTATTAGGGTTTTCTAGTTTTCAAATGATGGATTAGGGTTTGTTAGGGTTTTCTAGTTTTATATGATGGATTAGGGTTTATTAGGGTTTTCTAGTTTTCATATGATGGATTTGGGTTTATTAGGGTTTTCTAGTTTTCATATGATGGATTAGGGTTTATTAGGGTTTTCTAGTTTTCATATGATGGATTAGGGTTTATTACGGTTTTCTATTTTTAAAATAATGGATTAGGGTTTATTAGGGTTTTTCTAATTTTCATATGATGGATTAGGGTTTATTACGGTTTTCTAGTTTTCATATGATAGATTAGGGTTTATTAGGGTTTTCTAGTTTTCATATGAGGGAATAGGGTTTATTTAGGTTTTCTAGTTTTCAAATGATGGATTAGGGTTTATTAGGGTTTTCTAGTTTTCATAAGATGGATTAGGGTTTATTAGGGTTTTCTAGTTTTATATGATGGATTAGGGTTTATTAGGGTTTTCTAGTTTTCATATGATGGATTTGGGTTTATTAGGGTTTTCTAGTTTTCATATGATGGATTAGGGTTTATTACGGTTTTCTAGTTTTCGTATGATGGATTAGGGTTTATTAGGGTTTTCTTGTTTTCCTATGATGGATTAGGGTTTATTAGGGTTTTCTAGTTTTCATATGATAGATTAGGGTTTATTAGGGGTTTCTAGTTTTCATATGATGGATTAGGGTTTATAAGGGTTTCTAGTTTTCTCACGATGGATTAGGGTTTATTAGGGTTTTCTAGTTTTCATATGATGGATTAGGGTTTATTAGGGTTTTCTAGTTTTCATATGATGGATTAGGGTTTATTCGGTTTTCTAGTTTTAAAATGATGGATTAGGGTTTAATAGGGTTTTCTAATTTTCATATGATGGATTAGGGTTTATTAGGGTTTTCTAGTTTTCATATGATAGATTAGGGTTTATTAGGGTTTTCTAGTTTTCATATGATGGATTAGGGTTTGTTAGGGTTTTCTAGTTTTATATGATGGATTAGGGTTTATTTTGGTTTTCTAGTTTTCATATGATGGATTTGGGTTTATTAGGGTTTTCTAGTTTTCATATGATGGATTAGGGTTTATTAGGGTTTTCTAGTTTTCATATGATGGATTAGGGTTTATTCAGGTTTTCTAGTTTTAAAATAATGGATTAGGGTTTATTAGGGTTTTCTAATTTTCATATGATGGATTAGGGTTTATTACGGTTTTCTAGTTTTCATATGATAGATTAGGGTTTATTAGGGTTTTCTAGTTTTCATATGAGGGATTAGGGTTTATTTAGGTTTTCTAGTTTTCAAATGATGGATTAGGGTTTATTAGGGTTTTCTAGTTTTCATAAGATGGATTAGGGTTTATTAGGGTTTTCTAGTTTTATATGATGGATTAGGGTTTATTAGGGTTTTCTAGTTTTCATATGATGGATTTGGGTTTATTAGGGTTTTCTAGTTTTCATATGATGGATTAGGGTTTATTACGGTTTTCTAGTTTTCGTATGATGGATTAGGGTTTATTAGGGTTTTCTTGTTTTCCTATGATGGATTAGGGTTTATTAGGGTTTTCTAGTTTTCATATGATGGATTAGGGTTTATTAGGGGTTTCTAGTTTTCATATGATGGATTAGGGTTTATAAGGGTTTCTAGTTTTCTCACGATGGATTAGGGTTTATTAGGGTTTTCTAGTTTTCATATGATGGATTAGGGTTTATTAGGGTTTTCTAGTTTTCATATGATGGATTATGGTTTATTCGGTTTTCTAGTTTTAAAATGATGGATTAGGGTTCAATAGGGTTTTCTAATTTTCATATGATGGATTAGGGTTTATTAGGGTTTTCTAGTTTTCATATGATAGATTAGGGTTTATTAGGGTTTTCTAGTTTTCATATGATGGATTAGGGTTTGTTAGGGTTTTCTAGTTTTATATGATGGATTAGGGTTTATTTTGGTTTTCTAGTTTTCATATGATGGATTTGGGTTTATTAGGGTTTTCTAGTTTTCATATGATGGATTAGGGTTTATTAGGGTTTTCTAGTTTTCATATGATGGATTAGGGTTTATTAGGGTTTTCTAGTTTTCATATGATGGATTAGGGTTTATTAGGGTTTTCTAGTTTTCATATGATGGATTAGGGTTTATTAGGGTTTTCTAGTTTTCATATGATAGATTAGGGTTTATTAGGGTTTTCTAGTTTTCATATGAGGGATTAGGGTTTATTTAGGTTTTCTAGTTTTCAAATGATGGATTAGGGTTTATTAGAGTTTTCTAGTTTTCAGATGATGGATTAGGGTTTATTAGGGTTTTCTAGTTTTCATATGATGGATTAAGGTTTATTAGGGGTTTCTAGTTTTTATATGATGGATTAGGGTTTATAAGGGTTTCTACTTTTCTCACGATGGATTAGGGTTTATTAGGGTTTTCTAGTTTTCATATGATGGATTAGGGATTATTAGGGTTTTCTAGTTTTCATATGATGGATTAGGGTTTATTCGGTTTTCTAGTTTTAAAATGATGAATTAGGGTTTAATAGGGTTTTCTAATTTTCATATGATGGATTAGGGTTTATTATGGTTTTCTAGTTTTCATATGATAGATTAGGGTTTATTAGGGTTTTCTAGTTTTCATATGATGGATTAGGGTTTGTTAGGGTTTTCTAGTTTTATATGATGGATTACGGTTTATTAGGGTTTTCTAGTTTTCATATGATGGATTTGGGTTTATTAGGGTTTTCTAGTTTTCATAAGATGGATTAGGGTTTATTAGGGTTTTCTAGTTTTCATATGATGGATTAGGGTTTATTAGGGTTTTCTAGTTTTCATATGATGGATTAGGGTTTATTAGGGTTTTCTAGTTTTCATATGATGGATTAGGGTTTATTAGGGTTTTCTAGTTTTCATTTGAGGGATTAGGGTTTATTTAGGTTTTCTAGTTTTCAAATGATGGATTAGGGTTTATTAGGGTTTTCTAGTTTTCATAAGATGGATTAGGGTTTATTAGGGTTTTCTAGTTTTATATGATGGATTAGTGTTTATTAGGGTTTTCTAGTTTTCATATGATGGATTAGGCTTTATTAGGGTTTTCTAGTTTTTCATATGATGGATTAGGGTTTGTTAGGGTTTTCTAGTTTTCATAAGATGGATTAGGGTTTATTAGGGTTTTCTAGTTTTCATATGATGGATTACGGTTTATTAGGGTTTTCTAGTTTCCATAAGATGGATTAGGGTTTATTAGGGTTTTCTTGTTTTATATGATGGATTAGGGTTTATTAGGGTTTTCCAGTTTTCATATGATGGATTAAGGTTTATTAGGGTTTTCTAGTTTTCATATGATGGATTAGGGTTTGTTAGGGTTTTCTAGTTTTCGTATGATGGATTAGGGTTTATTAGGGTTTTCTAGTTTTCATATGATGGATTAGGGTTTGTTAGGGTTTTCTAGTTTTCATATGATGGATTAGGGTTTATTAGGGTTTTCTAGTTTTCATATGATGGATTAAGGTTTATTAGGGGTTTCTAGTTTTCATATGATGGATTAGGGTTTATAAGGGTTTCTAGTTTTCTCACGATGGATTAGGGTTTATTAGGGTTTTCTAGTTTTCATATGATGGATTAGGGTTTATTAGGGTTTTCTAGTTTTCATATGATAGATTAGGGTTTATTAGGGTTTTCTAGTTTTCATATGAGGGATTAGGGTTTATTTAGGTTTTCTAGTTTTCATATGATAGATTAGGGTTTATTAGGGTTTTCTAGTTTTCATATGATGGATTAGGGTTTGTTAGGGTTTTCTAGTTTTATATGATGGATTAGGGTTTATTTTGGTTTTCTAGTTTTCATATGATGGATTTGGGTTTATTAGGGTTTTCTAGTTTTCATATGATGGATTAGGGTTTATTAGGGTTTTCTAGTTTTCATATGATGGATTAGGGTTTATTAGGGTTTTCTAGTTTTCATATGATGGATTAGGGTTTATTAGGGTTTTCTAGTTTTCATATGATGGATTAGGGTTTATTAGGGTTTTCTAGTTTTCATATGATAGATTAGGGTTTATTAGGGTTTTCTAGTTTTCATATGAGGGATTAGGGTTTATTTAGGTTTTCTAGTTTTCAAATGATGGATTAGGGTTTATTAGAGTTTTCTAGTTTTCAGATGATGGATTAGGGTTTATTAGGGTTTTCTAGTTTTCATATGATGGATTAAGGTTTATTAGGGGTTTCTAGTTTTTATATGATGGATTAGGGTTTATAAGGGTTTCTAGTTTTCTCACGATGGATTAGGGTTTATTAGGGTTTTCTAGTTTTCATATGATGGATTAGGGATTATTAGGGTTTTCTAGTTTTCATATGATGGATTAGGGTTTATTCGGTTTTCTAGTTTTAAAATGATGAATTAGGGTTTAATAGGGTTTTCTAATTTTCATATGATGGATTAGGGTTTATTATGGTTTTCTAGTTTTCATATGATAGATTAGGGTTTATTAGGGTTTTCTAGTTTTCATATGATGGATTAGGGTTTGTTAGGGTTTTCTAGTTTTATATGATGGATTACGGTTTATTAGGGTTTTCTAGTTTTCATATGATGGATTTGGGTATATTAGGGTTTTCTAGTTTTCATAAGATGGATTAGGGTTTATTAGGGTTTTCTAGTTTTCATATGATGGATTAGGGTTTATTAGGGTTTTCTAGTTTTCATATGATGGATTAGGGTTTATTAGGGTTTTCTAGTTTTCATATGATGGATTAGGGTTTATTAGGGTTTTCTAGTTTTCATTTGAGGGATTAGGGTTTATTTAGGTTTTCTAGTTTTCAAATGATGGATTAGGGTTTATTAGGGTTTTCTAGTTTTCATAAGATGGATTAGGGTTTATTAGGGTTTTCTAGTTTTATATGATGGATTAGTGTTTATTAGGGTTTTCTAGTTTTCATATGATGGATTAGGGTTTATTAGGGTTTTCTAGTTTTCATATGATGGATTAGGGTTTGTTAGGGTTTTCTAGTTTTCATAAGATGGATTAGGGTTTATTAGGGTTTTCTAGTTTTCATATGATGGATTACGGTTTATTAGGGTTTTCTAGTTTCCATAAGATGGATTAGGGTTTATTAGGGTTTTCTTGTTTTATATGATGGATTAGGGTTTATTAGGGTTTTCCAGTTTTCATATGATGGATTAAGGTTTATTAGGGTTTTCTAGTTTTTCATATGATGGATTAGGGTTTGTTAGGGTTTTCTAGTTTTCGTATGATGGATTAGGGTTATTAGGGTTTTCTAGTTTTCATATGATGGATTAGGGTTTGTTAGGGTTTTCTAGTTTTCATATGATGGATTAGGGTTTATTAGGGTTTTCTAGTTTTCATATGATGGATTAAGGTTTATTAGGGGGTTTCTAGTTTTTCATATGATGGATTAGGGTTTATAAGGGTTTCTAGTTTTCTCACGATGGATTAGGGTTTATTAGGGTTTTCTAGTTTTCATATGATGGATTAGGGTTTATTAGGGTTTTCTAGTTTTCATATGATAGATTAGGGTTTATTAGGGTTTTCTAGTTTTCATATGAGGGATTAGGGTTTATTTAGGTTTTCTAGTTTTCAAATGATGGATTAGGGTTTATTAGAGTTTTCTAGTTTTCATATGATGGATTAGGGTTTATTAGGGTTTTCTAGTTTTCATATGATGGATTAAGGTTTATTAGGGGTTTCTAGTTTTTTATATGATGGATTAGGGTTTATAAGGGTTTCTAGTTTTTCTCACGATGGATTAGGGTTTATTAGGGTTTTCTAGTTTTCATATGATGGATTAGGGATTATTAGGGTTTTCTAGTTTTCATATGATGGATTAGGGTTTATTCGGTTTTCTAGTTTTAAAATGATGAATTAGGGTTTAATAGGGGTTTTCTAATTTTCATATGATGGATTAGGGTTTATTATGGTTTTCTAGTTTTCATATGATAGATTAGGGTTTATTAGGGTTTTTCTAGTTTTCATATGATGGATTAGGGTTTGTTAGGGTTTTCTAGTTTTATATGATGGATTACGGTTTATTAGGGTTTTCTAGTTTTCATATGATGGATTTGGGTTTATTAGGGTTTTCTAGTTTTCATAAGATGGATTAGGGTTTATTAGGGTTTTCTAGTTTTCATATGATGGATTAGGGTTTATTAGGGTTTTCTAGTTTTCATATGATGGATTAGGGTTTATTAGGGTTTTCTAGTTTTCATATGATGGATTAGGGTTTATTAGGGTTTTCTTGTTTTCCTATGATGGATTAGGGTTTATTAGGGTTTTCTAGTTTTCATATGATAGATTAGGGTTTATTAGGGGTTTCTAGTTTTCATATGATGGATTAGGGTTTATAAGGGTTTCTAGTTTTCTCACGATGGATTAGGGTTTATTAGGGTTTTCTAGTTTTCATATGATGGATTAGGGTTTATTAGGGTTTTCTAGTTTTCATATGATGGATTAGGGTTTATTCGGTTTTCTAGTTTTAAAATGATGGATTAGGGTTTAATAGGGTTTTCTAATTTTCATATGATGGATTAGGGTTTATTAGGGTTTTCTAGTTTTCATATGATAGATTAGGGTTTATTAGGGTTTTCTAGTTTTCATATGATGGATTAGGGTTTGTTAGGGTTTTCTAGTTTTATATGATGGATTAGGGTTTATTTTGGTTTTCTAGTTTTCATATGATGGATTTGGGTTTATTAGGGTTTTCTAGTTTTCATATGATGGATTAGGGTTTATTAGGGTTTTCTAGTTTTCATATGATGGATTAGGGTTTATTCAGGTTTTCTAGTTTTAAAATAATGGATTAGGGTTTATTAGGGGTTTTCTAATTTTCATATGATGGATTAGGGTTTATTACGGTTTTCTAGTTTTCATATGATAGATTAGGGTTTATTAGGGTTTTCTAGTTTTCATATGAGGGATTAGGGTTTATTTAGGTTTTCTAGTTTTCAAATGATGGATTAGGGTTTATTAGGGTTTTTCTAGTTTTCATAAGATGGATTAGGGTTTATTAGGGTTTTCTAGTTTTATATGATGGATTAGGGTTTATTAGGGTTTTCTAGTTTTCATATGATGGATTTGGGTTTATTAGGGTTTTCTAGTTTTCATATGATGGATTAGGGTTTATTACGGTTTTCTAGTTTTCGTATGATGGATTAGGGTTTATTAGGGTTTTCTTGTTTTCCTATGATGGATTAGGGTTTATTAGGGTTTTCTAGTTTTCATATGATGGATTAGGGTTTATTAGGGGTTTCTAGTTTTCATATGATGGATTAGGGTTTATAAGGGTTTCTAGTTTTCTCACGATGGATTAGGGTTTATTAGGGTTTTCTAGTTTTCATATGATGGATTAGGGTTTATTAGGGTTTTCTAGTTTTCATATGATGGATTATGGTTTATTCGGTTTTCTAGTTTTAAAATGATGGATTAGGGTTCAATAGGGTTTTTCTAATTTTCATATGATGGATTAGGGTTTATTAGGGTTTTCTAGTTTTCATATGATAGATTAGGGGTTTATTAGGGTTTTCTAGTTTTCATATGATGGATTAGGGTTTGTTAGGGTTTTCTAGTTTTATATGATGGATTAGGGTTTATTTTGGTTTTCTAGTTTTCATATGATGGATTTGGGTTTATTAGGGTTTTCTAGTTTTCATATGATGGATTAGGGTTTATTAGGGTTTTCTAGTTTTCATATGATGGATTAGGGTTTATTAGGGTTTTCTAGTTTTCATATGATGGATTAGGGTTTATTAGGGTTTTTCTAGTTTTCATATGATGGATTAGGGTTTTATTAGGGTTTTCTAGTTTTCATATGATAGATTAGGGTTTATTAGGGTTTTCTAGTTTTCATATGAGGGATTAGGGTTTATTTAGGTTTTCTAGTTTTCAAATGATGGATTAGGGTTTATTAGAGTTTTCTAGTTTTCAGATGATGGATTAGGGTTTATTAGGGTTTTCTAGTTTTCATATGATGGATTAAGGTTTATTAGGGGTTTCTTGTTTTTATATGATGGATTAGGGTTTATAAGGGTTTCTAGTTTTCTCACGATGGATTAGGGTTTATTAGGGTTTTCTAGTTTTCATATGATGGATTAGGGATTATTAGGGTTTTCTAGTTTTCATATGATGGATTAGGGTTTATTCGGTTTTCTAGTTTTAAAATGATGAATTAGGGTTTAATAGGGTTTTCTAATTTTCATATGATGGATTAGGGTTTATTATGGTTTTCTAGTTTTCATATGATAGATTAGGGTTTATTAGGGTTTTCTAGTTTTCATATGATGGATTAGGGTTTGTTAGGGTTTTCTAGTTTTATATGATGGATTACGGTTTATTAGGGTTTTCTAGTTTTCATATGATGGATTTGGGTTTATTAGGGTTTTCTAGTTTTCATAAGATGGATTAGGGTTTATTAGGGTTTTCTAGTTTTCATATGATGGATTAGGGTTTATTAGGGTTTTCTAGTTTTCATATGATGGATTAGGGTTTATTAGGGTTTTCTAGTTTTCATATGATGGATTAGGGTTTATTAGGGTTTTCTAGTTTTCATTTGAGGGATTAGGGTTTATTTTAGGTTTTCTAGTTTTCAAATGATGGATTAGGGTTTATTAGGGTTTTCTAGTTTTCATAAGATGGATTAGGGTTTATTAGGGTTTTCTAGTTTTATATGATGGATTAGTGGTTTATTAGGGTTTTCTAGTTTTCATATGATGGATTAGGGTTTATTAGGGTTTTCTAGTTTTCATATGATGGATTAGGGTTTGTTAGGGTTTTCTAGTTTTCATAAGATGGATTAGGGGTTTATTAGGGTTTTCTAGTTTTCATATGATGGATTACGGTTTTATTAGGGTTTTCTAGTTTCCATAAGATGGATTAGGGTTTATTAGGGTTTTCTTGTTTTATATGATGGATTAGGGTTTATTAGGGTTTTCCAGTTTTCATATGATGGATTAAGGTTTATTAGGGTTTTCTAGTTTTCATATGATGGATTAGGGTTTGTTAGGGTTTTCTAGTTTTCGTATGATGGATTAGGGTTTATTAGGGTTTTCTAGTTTTCATATGATGGATTAGGGTTTGTTAGGGTTTTCTAGTTTTCATATGATGGATTAGGGTTTATTAGGGTTTTCTAGTTTTCATATGATGGATTAAGGTTTATTAGGGGTTTCTAGTTTTCATATGATGGATTAGGGTTTATAAGGGTTTCTAGTTTTCTCACGATGGATTAGGGTTTATTAGGGTTTTCTAGTTTTCATATGATGGATTAGGGTTTATTAGGGTTTTTCTAGTTTTCATATGATAGATTAGGGTTTATTAGGGTTTTCTAGTTTTCATATGAGGGATTAGGGTTTATTTAGGTTTTCTAGTTTTCATATGATAGATTAGGGTTTATTAGGGTTTTCTAGTTTTCATATGATGGATTAGGGTTTGTTAGGGTTTTCTAGTTTTATATGATGGATTAGGGTTTATTTTGGTTTTCTAGTTTTCATATGATGGATTTGGGTTTATTAGGGTTTTCTAGTTTTCATATGATGGATTAGGGTTTATTAGGGTTTTCTAGTTTTCATATGATGGATTAGGGTTTATTCAGGTTTTCTAGTTTTAAAATAATGGATTAGGGTTTATTAGGGTTTTCTAATTTTCATATGATGGATTAGGGTTTATTACGGTTTTCTAGTTTTCATATGATAGATTAGGGTTTATAAGGGTTTTCTAGTTTTCATATGAGGGATTAGGGTTTATTTAGGTTTTCTAGTTTTCAAATGATGGATTAGGGTTTATTAGGGTTTTCTAGTTTTCATAAGATGGATTAGGGTTTATTAGGGGTTGGATTAGGGTTTATTAGGGTTTTCTAGTTTTCATATGATGGATTTGGGTTTATTAGGGTTTTCTAGTTTTCATATGATGGATTAGGGTTTATTACGGTTTTCTAGTTTTCGTATGATGGATTAGGGTTTATTAGGGTTTTCTTGTTTTCCTATGATGGATTAGGGTTTATTAGGGTTTTCTAGTTTTCATATGATGGATTAGGGTTTATTAGGGGTTTCTAGTTTTCATATGATGGATTAGGGTTTATAAGGGTTTCTAGTTTTCTCACGATGGATTAGGGTTTATTAGGGTTTTCTAGTTTTCATATGATGGATTAGGGTTTATTAGGGTTTTCTAGTTTTCATATGATGGATTATGGTTTATTCGGTTTTCTAGTTTTAAAATGATGGATTAGGGTTCAATAGGGTTTTCTAATTTTCATATGATGGATTAGGGTTTATTAGGGTTTTCTAGTTTTCATATGATAGATTAGGGTTTATTAGGGTTTTCTAGTTTTCATATGATGGATTAGGGTTTGTTAGGGTTTTCTAGTTTTATATGATGGATTAGGGTTTATTTTGGTTTTCTAGTTTTCATATGATGGATTTGGGTTTATTAGGGTTTTCTAGTTTTCATATGATGGATTAGGGTTTATTAGGGTTTTCTAGTTTTCATATGATGGATTAGGGTTTATTAGGGTTTTCTAGTTTTCATATGATGGATTAGGGTTTATTAGGGTTTTCTAGTTTTCATATGATGGATTAGGGTTTATTAGGGTTTTCTAGTTTTCATATGATAGATTAGGGTTTATTAGGGTTTTCTAGTTTTCATATGAGGGATTAGGGTTTATTTAGGTTTTCTAGTTTTCAAATGATGGATTAGGGTTTATTAGAGTTTTCTAGTTTTCAGATGATGGATTAGGGTTTATTAGGGTTTTCTAGTTTTCATATGATGGATTAAGGTTTATTAGGGGTTTCTAGTTTTTATATGATGGATTAGGGTTTATAAGGGTTTCTAGTTTTCTCACGATGGATTAGGGTTTATTAGGGTTTTCTAGTTTTCATATGATGGATTAGGGATTATTAGGGTTTTCTAGTTTTCATATGATGGATTAGGGTTTATTCGGTTTTCTAGTTTTAAAATGATGAATTAGGGTTTAATAGGGTTTTCTAATTTTCATATGATGGATTAGGGTTTATTATGGTTTTCTAGTTTTCATATGATAGATTAGGGTTTATTAGGGTTTTCTAGTTTTCATATGATGGATTAGGGTTTGTTAGGGTTTTCTAGTTTTATATGATGGATTACGGTTTATTAGGGTTTTCTAGTTTTCATATGATGGATTTGGGTTTATTAGGGTTTTCTAGTTTTCATAAGATGGATTAGGGTTTATTAGGGTTTTCTAGTTTTCATATGATGGATTAGGGTTTATTAGGGTTTTCTAGTTTTCATATGATGGATTAGGGTTTATTAGGGTTTTCTAGTTTTCATATGATGGATTAGGGTTTATTAGGGTTTTCTAGTTTTCATTTGAGGGATTAGGGTTTATTTAGGTTTTCTAGTTTTCAAATGATGGATTAGGGTTTATTAGGGTTTTCTAGTTTTCATAAGATGGATTAGGGTTTATTAGGGTTTTCTAGTTTTATATGATGGATTAGTGTTTATTAGGGTTTTCTAGTTTTCATATGATGGATTAGGGTTTATTAGGGTTTTCTAGTTTTCATATGATGGATTAGGGTTTGTTAGGGTTTTCTAGTTTTCATAAGATGGATTAGGGTTTATTAGGGTTTTCTAGTTTTCATATGATGGATTACGGTTTATTAGGGTTTTCTAGTTTCCATAAGATGGATTAGGGTTTATTAGGGTTTTCTTGTTTTATATGATGGATTAGGGTTTATTAGGGTTTTCCAGTTTTCATATGATGGATTAAGGTTTATTAGGGTTTTCTAGTTTTCATATGATGGATTAGGGTTTGTTAGGGTTTTCTAGTTTTCGTATGATGGATTAGGGTTTATTAGGGTTTTCTAGTTTTCATATGATGGATTAGGGTTTGTTAGGGTTTTCTAGTTTTCATATGATGGATTAGGGTTTATTAGGGTTTTCTAGTTTTCATATGATGGATTAAGGTTTATTAGGGGTTTCTAGTTTTCATATGATGGATTAGGGTTTATAAGGGTTTCTAGTTTTCTCACGATGGATTAGGGTTTATTAGGGTTTTCTAGTTTTCATATGATGGATTAGGGTTTATTAGGGTTTTCTAGTTTTCATATGATAGATTAGGGTTTATTAGGGTTTTCTAGTTTTCATATGAGGGATTAGGGTTTATTTAGGTTTTCTAGTTTTCATATGATAGATTAGGGTTTATTAGGGTTTTCTAGTTTTCATATGATGGATTAGGGTTTGTTAGGGTTTTCTAGTTTTATATGATGGATTAGGGTTTATTTTGGTTTTCTAGTTTTCATATGATGGATTTGGGTTTATTAGGGTTTTCTAGTTTTCATATGATGGATTAGGGTTTATTAGGGTTTTCTAGTTTTCATATGATGGATTAGGGTTTATTAGGGTTTTCTAGTTTTCATATGATGGATTAGGGTTTATTAGGGTTTTCTAGTTTTCATATGATGGATTAGGGTTTATTAGGGTTTTCTAGTTTTCATATGATAGATTAGGGTTTATTAGGGTTTTCTAGTTTTCATATGAGGGATTAGGGTTTATTTAGGTTTTCTAGTTTTCAAATGATGGATTAGGGTTTATTAGAGTTTTCTAGTTTTCAGATGATGGATTAGGGTTTATTAGGGTTTTCTAGTTTTCATATGATGGATTAAGGTTTATTAGGGGTTTCTAGTTTTTATATGATGGATTAGGGTTTATAAGGGTTTCTAGTTTTCTCACGATGGATTAGGGTTTATTAGGGTTTTCTAGTTTTCATATGATGGATTAGGGATTATTAGGGTTTTCTAGTTTTCATATGATGGATTAGGGTTTATTCGGTTTTCTAGTTTTAAAATGATGAATTAGGGTTTAATAGGGTTTTCTAATTTTCATATGATGGATTAGGGTTTATTATGGTTTTCTAGTTTTCATATGATAGATTAGGGTTTATTAGGGTTTTCTAGTTTTCATATGATGGATTAGGGTTTGTTAGGGTTTTCTAGTTTTATATGATGGATTACGGTTTATTAGGGTTTTCTAGTTTTCATATGATGGATTTGGGTTTATTAGGGTTTTCTAGTTTTCATAAGATGGATTAGGGTTTATTAGGGTTTTCTAGTTTTCATATGATGGATTAGGGTTTATTAGGGTTTTCTAGTTTTCATATGATGGATTAGGGTTTATTAGGGTTTTCTAGTTTTCATATGATGGATTAGGGTTTATTAGGGTTTTCTAGTTTTCATTTGAGGGATTAGGGTTTATTTAGGTTTTCTAGTTTTCAAATGATGGATTAGGGTTTATTAGGGTTTTCTAGTTTTCATAAGATGGATTAGGGTTTATTAGGGTTTTCTAGTTTTATATGATGGATTAGTGTTTATTAGGGTTTTCTAGTTTTCATATGATGGATTAGGGTTTATTAGGGTTTTCTAGTTTTCATATGATGGATTAGGGTTTGTTAGGGTTTTCTAGTTTTCATAAGATGGATTAGGGTTTATTAGGGTTTTCTAGTTTTCATATGATGGATTACGGTTTATTAGGGTTTTCTAGTTTCCATAAGATGGATTAGGGTTTATTAGGGTTTTCTTGTTTTATATGATGGATTAGGGTTTATTAGGGTTTTCCAGTTTTCATATGATGGATTAAGGTTTATTAGGGTTTTCTAGTTTTCATATGATGGATTAGGGTTTGTTAGGGTTTTCTAGTTTTCGTATGATGGATTAGGGTTTATTAGGGTTTTCTAGTTTTCATATGATGGATTAGGGTTTGTTAGGGTTTTCTAGTTTTCATATGATGGATTAGGGTTTATTAGGGTTTTCTAGTTTTCATATGATGGATTAAGGTTTATTAGGGGTTTCTAGTTTTCATATGATGGATTAGGGTTTATAAGGGTTTCTAGTTTTCTCACGATGGATTAGGGTTTATTAGGGTTTTCTAGTTTTCATATGATGGATTAGGGTTTATTAGGGTTTTCTAGTTTTCATATGATAGATTAGGGTTTATTAGGGTTTTCTAGTTTTCATATGAGGGATTAGGGTTTATTTAGGTTTTCTAGTTTTCAAATGATGGATTAGGGTTTATTAGAGTTTTCTAGTTTTCATATGATGGATTAGGGTTTATTAGGGTTTTCTAGTTTTCATATGATGGATTAAGGTTTATTAGGGGTTTCTAGTTTTTATATGATGGATTAGGGTTTATAAGGGTTTCTAGTTTTCTCACGATGGATTAGGGTTTATTAGGGTTTTCTAGTTTTCATATGATGGATTAGGGATTATTAGGGTTTTCTAGTTTTCATATGATGGATTAGGGTTTATTCGGTTTTCTAGTTTTAAAATGATGAATTAGGGTTTAATAGGGTTTTCTAATTTTCATATGATGGATTAGGGTTTATTATGGTTTTCTAGTTTTCATATGATAGATTAGGGTTTATTAGGGTTTTCTAGTTTTCATATGATGGATTAGGGTTTGTTAGGGTTTTCTAGTTTTATATGATGGATTACGGTTTATTAGGGTTTTCTAGTTTTCATATGATGGATTTGGGTTTATTAGGGTTTTCTAGTTTTCATAAGATGGATTAGGGTTTATTAGGGTTTTCTAGTTTTCATATGATGGATTAGGGTTTATTAGGGTTTTCTAGTTTTCATATGATGGATTAGGGTTTATTAGGGTTTTCTAGTTTTCATATGATGGATTAGGGTTTATTAGGGTTTTCTAGTTTTCATTTGAGGGATTAGGGTTTATTTAGGTTTTCTAGTTTTCAAATGATGGATTAGGGTTTATTAGGGTTTTCTAGTTTTCATAAGATGGATTAGGGTTTATTAGGGTTTTCTAGTTTTATATGATGGATTAGTGTTTATTAGGGTTTTCTAGTTTTCATATGATGGATTAGGGTTTATTAGGGTTTTCTAGTTTTCATATGATGGATTAGGGTTTGTTAGGGTTTTCTAGTTTTCATAAGATGGATTAGGGTTTATTAGGGTTTTCTAGTTTTCATATGATGGATTACGGTTTATTAGGGTTTTCTAGTTTCCATAAGATGGATTAGGGTTTATTAGGGTTTTCTTGTTTTATATGATGGATTAGGGTTTATTAGGGTTTTCCAGTTTTCATATGATGGATTAAGGTTTATTAGGGTTTTCTAGTTTTCATATGATGGATTAGGGTTTGTTAGGGTTTTCTAGTTTTCATATGATGGATTAGGGTTTGTTAGGGTTTTCTAGTTTTCATATGATGGATTAGGGTTTATTAGGGTTTTCTAGTTTTCATATGATGGATTAAGGTTTATTAGGGGTTTCTAGTTTTCATATGATGGATTAGGGTTTATAAGGGTTTCTAGTTTTCTCACGATGGATTAGGGTTTATTTGGGTTTTCTAGTTTTCATATGATGGATTAGGGATTATTAGGGTTTTCTAGTTTTCATATGATGGATTAGGGTTTATTCGGTTTTCTAGTTTTAAAATGATGGATTAGGGTTTAATAGGGCTTTCTAATTTTCATATGATGGATTAGGGTTTATTATGGTTTTCTAGTTTTCATATGATAGATTAGGGTTTATTAGGGTTTTCTAGTTTTCATATGATGGATTAGGGTTTGTTAGGGTTTTCTAGTTTTATATGATGGATTAGGGTTTATTAGGGTTTTCTAGTTTTCATATGATGGATTTGGGTTTATTAGGGTTTTCTAGTTTTCATATGATGGATTAGGGTTTATTAGGGTTTTCTAGTTTTCATATGATGGATTAGGGTTTATTCAGGTTTTCTAGTTTTAAAATAATGGATTAGGGTTTATTAGGGTTTTCTAATTTTCATATTATGGATTAGGGTTTATTACGATTTTCTAGTTTTCATATGATAGATTAGGGTTTATTAGGGTTTTCTAGTTTTCATATGAGGGATTAGGGTTTATTTAGGTTTTCTAGTTTTCAAATGATGGATTAGGGTTTATTAGGGTTTTCTAGTTTTCATAAGATGGATTAGGGTTTATTAGGGTTTTCTAGTTTTATATGATGGATTAGGGTTTATTAGGGTTTTCTAGTTTTCATATGATGGATTTGGGTTTATTAGGGTTTTCTAGTTTTCATATGATGGATTAGGGTTTATTACGGTTTTCTAGTTTTCGTATGATGGATTAGGGTTTATTAGGGTTTTCTTGTTTTCCTATGATGGATTAGGGTTTATTAGGGTTTTCTAGTTTTCATATGATGGATTAGGGTTTATTAGGGGTTTCTAGTTTTCATATGATGGATTAGGGTTTATAAGGGTTTCTAGTTTTCTCACGATGGATTAGGGTTTATTAGGGTTTTCTAGTTTTCATATGATGGATTAGGGTTTATTAGGGTTTTCTAGTTTTCATATGATGGATTAGGGTTTATTCGGTTTTCTAGTTTTAAAATGATGGATTACGGTTTAATAGGGTTTTCTAATTTTCATATGATGGATTAGGGTTTATTAGGGTTTTCTAGTTTTCATATGATAGATTAGGGTTTATTAGGGTTTTCTAGTTTTCATATGATGGATTAGGGTTTGTTAGGGTTTTCTAGTTTTATATGATGGATTAGGGTTTATTTTGGTTTTCTAGTTTTCATATGATGGATTTGGGTTTATTAGGGTTTTCTAGTTTTCATATGATGGATTAGGGTTTATTAGGGTTTTCTAGTTTTCATATGATGGATGAGGGTTTATTAGGGTTTTCTAGTTTTCATATGATGGATTAGGGTTTATTAGGGTTTTCTAGTTTTCATATGATGGATTAGGGTTTATTAGGGTTTTCTAGTTTTCATATGATAGATTAGGGTTTATTAGGGTTTTCTAGTTTTCATATGAGGGATTAGGGTTTATTTAGGTTTTCTAGTTTTCAAATGATGGATTAGGGTTTATTAGGGTTTTCTAGTTTTCATATGATGGATTAGGGTTTATTAGGGTTTTCTAGTTTTCATATGATGGATTAAGGTTTATTAGGGGTTTCTAGTTTTCATATGATGGATTAGGGTTTATAAGGGTTTCTAGTTTTCTCACGATGGATTAGGATTTATTAGGGTTTTCTAGTTTTCATATGATGGATTAGGGATTATTAGGGTTTTCTAGTTTTCATATGATGGATTAGGGTTTATTCGGTTTTCTAGTTTTAAAATGATGAATTAGGGTTTAATAGGGTTTTCTAATTTTCATATGATGGATTAGGGTTTATTATGGTTTTCTAGTTTTCATATGATAGATTAGGGTTTATTAGGGTTTTCTAGTTTTCATATGATGGATTAGGGTTTGTTAGGGTTTTCTAGTTTTATATGATGGATTAGGGTTTATTAGGGTTTTCTAGTTTTCATATGATGGATTTGGGTTTATTAGGGTTTTCTAATTTTCATAAGATGGATTAGGGTTTATTAGGGTTTTCTAGTTTTCATATGATGGATTAGGGTTTATTAGGGTTTTCTAGTTTTCATATGATGGATTAGGGTTTATTAGGGTTTTCTAGTTTTCATATGATGGATTAGGGTTTATTAGGGTTTTCTAGTTTTCATTTGAGGGATTAGGGTTTATTTAGGTTTTCTAGTTTTCAAATGATGGATTAGGGTTTATTAGGGTTTTCTAGTTTTCATAAGATGGATTAGGGTTTATTAGGGTTTTCTAGTTTTATATGATGGATTAGTGTTTATTAGGGTTTTCTAGTTTTCATATGATGGATTTGGGTTTATTAGGGTTTTCTAGTTTTCATATGATGGATTAGGGTTTATTACGGTTTTCTAGTTTTCGTATGATGGATTAGGGTTTATTAGGGTTTTCTTGTTTTCCTATGATGGATTAGGGTTTATTAGGGTTTTCTAGTTTTAATATGATGGATTAGGGTTTATAAGGGTTTCTAGTTTTCTCACGATGGATTAGGGTTTATTAGGGTTTTCTAGTTTTCATATGATGGATTAGGGTTTATTAGGGTTTTCTAGTTTTCATATGATGGATTAGGGTTTATTCGGTTTTCTAGTTTTAAAATGATGGATTAGGGTTTAATAGGGTTTTCTAATTTTCATATGATGGATTAGGGTTTATTAGGGTTTTCTAGTTTTCATATGATAGATTAGGGTTTATTAGGGTTTTCTAGTTTTCATATGATGGATTAGGGTTTGTTATGGTTTTCTAGTTTTATATGATGGATTAGGGTTTATTTTGGTTTTCTAGTTTTCATATGATGGATTTGGGTTTATTAGGGTTTTCTAGTTTTCATATGATGGATTAGGGTTTATTAGGGTTTTCTAGTTTTCATATGATGGATTAGGGTTTATTAGGATTTTCTAGTTTTCATATGATGGATTAGGGTTTATTAGGGTTTTCTAGTTTTCATATGATGGATTAGGGTTTATTAGTGTTTTCTAGTTTTCATATGATAGATTAGGGTTTATTAGGGTTTTCTAGTTTTCATATGAGGGATTAGGGTTTATTAGGGTTTTCTAGTTTTCATATGATGGATTAGGGTTTATTATGGTTTTCTAGTTTTCATATGATAGATTAGAGTTTATTAGGGTTTTCTAGTTTTCATATGATGGATTAGGGTTTGTTAGGGTTTTCTAGTTTTATATGATGGATTAGGGTTTATTAGGGTTTTCTAGTTTTCATATGATGGATTTGGGTTTATTAGGGTTTTCTAGTTTTCATATGATGGATTAGGGTTTATTAGGGTTTTCTAGTTTTCATATGGTGGATTAGGGTTTATTAGGGTTTTCTAGTTTTCATATGATGGATTAGGGTTTATTAGGGTTTTCTAGTTTTCATATGATGGATTAGGGTTTATTAGGGTTTTCTATTTTTCATATGAGGGATTAGGGTTTATTTAGGTTTTCTAGTTTTCAAATGATGGATTAGGGTTTATTAGGGTTTTCTAGTTTTCATAAGATGGATTAGGGTTTATTAGGGTTTTCTAGTTTTATATGATGGATTAGTGTTTATTAGGGTTTTCTAGTTTTCATATGATGGATTTGGGTTTATTAGGGTTTTCTAGTTTTCATATGATGGATTAGGGTTTATTACGGTTTTCTAGTTTTCGTATGATGGATTAGGGTTTTCTTGTTTTCCAATGATGGATTAGGGTTTATTAGGGTTTTCTAGTTTTCATATGATGGATTAGGGTTTATTAGGGGTTTCTAGTTTTCATATGATGGATTAGGGTTTATAAGGGTTTCTAGTTTTCTCACGATGGATTAGGGTTTATTAGGGTTTTCTAGTTTTCATATGATGGATTAGGGTTTATTAGGGTTTTCTAGTTTTCATATGATGGATTAGGGTTTATTCGGTTTTCTAGTTTAAAAATGATGGATTAGGGTTTAATAGGGTTTTCTAATTTTCATATGATGGATTAGGGTTTATTAGGGTTTTCTAGTTTTCATATGATAGATTAGGGTTTATTAGGGTTTTCTAGTTTTCATATGATGGATTAGGGTTTATTAGGGTTTTCTAGTTTTCATATGATAGATTATGATGGATTAGGGTTTATTAGGGTTTTCTAGTTTTCATATGATAGATTAGGGTTTATTAGGGTTTTCTAGTTTTCATATGATGGATTTGGGTTTGTTATGGTTTTCTAGTTTTATATGATGGATTAGGGTTTCTTAGGGTTTTCTAGTTTTCATATGATGGATTAGGGTTTATTCGGTTTTCTAGTTTTAAAATGATGGATTAGGGTTTAATAGGGCTTTCTAATTTTCATATGATGGATTAGGGTTTATTATGGTTTTCTAGTTTTCATATGATAGATTAGGGTTTATTAGGGTTTTCTAGTTTTCATATGATGGATTAGGGTTTGTTAGGGTTTTCTAGTTTTCATATGAGGGATTAGGGTTTATTAGGGTTTTCTAGTTTTCATATGATGGATTAGGGTTTATTATGGTTTTCTAGTTTTCATATGATAGATTAGGGTTTATTAGGGTTTTCTAGTTTTCATATGATGGATTAGGGTTTGTTAGGGTTTTCTAGTTTTATATGATGGATTAGGGTTTGTTAGGGTTTTCTAGTTTTCATATGATGGATTAGGGTTTATTAGGGTTTTCTAGTTTTCATAAGATGGATTAGGGTTTATTAGGGTTGTCTAGTTTTATATGATGGATTAGTGTTTATTAGGGTTTTCTAGTTTTCATATGATGGATTTGGGTTTATTAGGGTTTTCTAGTTTTCATATGATGGATTAGGGTTTATTACGGTTTTCTAGTTTTCGTATGATGGATTAGGGTTTATTAGGGTTTTCTTGTTTTCCTATGATGGATTAGGGTTTATTAGGGTTTTCTAGTTTTAATATGATGGATTAGGGTTTATATGGGTTTCTAGTTTTCTCACGATGGATTAGGGTTTATTAGGGTTTTCTAGTTTTCATATGATGGATTAGGGTTTATTAGGGTTTTCTAGTTTTCATATGATGGATTAGGGTTTATTCGGTTTTCTAGTTTTAAAATGATGGATTAGGGTTTAATAGGGTTTTCTAATTTTCATATGATGGATTAGGGTTTATTAGGGTTTTCTAGTTTTCATATGATAGATTAGGGTTTATTAGGGTTTTCTAGTTTTCATATGATAGATTAGGGTTTGTTATGGTTTTCTAGTTTTATATGATGGATTAGGGTTTATTTTGGTTTTCTAGTTTTCATATGATGGATTTGGGTTTATTAGGGTTTTCTAGTTTTCATATGATGGATTAGGGTTTATTAGGGTTTTCTAGTTTTCATATGATGGATTAGGGTTTATTAGGATTTTCTAGTTTTCATATGATGGATTAGGGTTTATTAGGGTTTTCTAGTTTTCATATGATGGATTAGGGTTTATTAGTGTTTTCTAGTTTTCATATGATAGATTAGGGTTTATTAGGGTTTTCTAGTTTTCATATGAGGGATTAGGGTTTATTAGGGTTTTCTAGTTTTCATATGATGGATTAGGGTTTATTATGGTTTTCTAGTTTTCATATGATAGATTAGAGTTTATTAGGGTTTTCTAGTTTTCATATGATGGATTAGGGTTTGTTAGGGTTTTCTAGTTTTATATGATGGATTAGGGTTTATTAGGGTTTTCTAGTTTTCATATGATGGATTTGGGTTTATTAGGGTTTTCTAGTTTTCATATGATGGATTAGGGTTTATTAGGGTTTTGTAGTTTTCATATGATGGATTAGGGTTTATTAGGGTTTTCTAGTTTTCATATGATGGATTAGGGTTTATTAGGGTTTTCTAGTTTTCATATGATGGATTAGGGTTTATTAGGGTTTTCTATTTTTCATATGAGGGATTAGGGTTTATTTAGGTTTTCTAGTTTTCAAATGATGGATTAGGGTTTATTAGGGTTTTCTAGTTTTCATAAGATGGATTAGGGTTTATTAGGGTTTTCTAGTTTTATATGATGGATTAGTGTTTATTAGGGTTTTCTAGTTTTCATATGATGGATTTGGGTTTATTAGGGTTTTCTAGTTTTCATATGATGGATTAGGGTTTATTACGGTTTTCTAGTTTTCGTATGATGGATTAGGGTTTTCTTGTTTTCCTATGATGGATTAGGGTTTATTAGGGTTTTCTAGTTTTCATATGATGGATTATGGTTTATTAGGGGTTTCTAGTTTTCATATGATGGATTAGGGTTTATAAGGGTTTCTAGTTTTCTCATGATGGATTAGGGTTTATTAGGGTTTTCTAGTTTTCATATGATGGATTAGGGTTTATTAGGGTTTTCTAGTTTTCATATGATGGATTAGGGTTTATTCGGTTTTCTAGTTTAAAAATGATGGATTAGGGTTTAATAGGGTTTTCTAATTTTCATATGATGGATTAGGGTTTATTAGGGTTTTCTAGTT
Source organism: Cichorium intybus (assembly GCA_023525715.1). Taxonomy (NCBI): domain Eukaryota; kingdom Viridiplantae; phylum Streptophyta; class Magnoliopsida; order Asterales; family Asteraceae; genus Cichorium; species Cichorium intybus. Next base: position 1,968,299 of record JAKNSD010000034.1, on the reverse strand, counting down.
TTCATATGATAGATTAGGGTTTATTAGGGTTTTCTAGTTTTCATATGATGGATTAGGGTTTATTAGGGTTTTCTAGTTTTCATATGATAGATTATGATGGATTAGGGTTTATTAGGGTTTTCTAGTTTTCATATGATAGATTAGGGTTTATTAGGGTTTTCTAGTTTTCATATGATGGATTTGGGTTTGTTATGGTTTTCTAGTTTTATATGATGGATTAGGGTTTCTTAGGGTTTTCTAGTTTTCATATGATGGATTAGGGTTTATTCGGTTTTCTAGTTTTAAAATGATGGATTAGGGTTTAATAGGGCTTTCTAATTTTCATATGATGGATTAGGGTTTATTATGGTTTTCTAGTTTTCATATGATAGATTAGGGTTTATTAGGGTTTTCTAGTTTTCATATGATGGATTAGGGTTTGTTAGGGTTTTCTAGTTTTCATATGAGGGATTAGGGTTTATTAGGGTTTTCTAGTTTTCATATGATGGATTAGGGTTTATTATGGTTTTCTAGTTTTCATATGATAGATTAGGGTTTATTAGGGTTTTCTAGTTTTCATATGATGGATTAGGGTTTGTTAGGGTTTTCTAGTTTTATATGATGGATTAGGGTTTGTTAGGGTTTTCTAGTTTTCATATGATGGATTAGGGTTTATTAGGGTTTTCTAGTTTTCATAAGATGGATTAGGGTTTATTAGGGTTTTCTAGTTTTATATGATGGATTAGTGTTTATTAGGGTTTTCTAGTTTTCATATGATGGATTTGGGTTTATTAGGGTTTTCTAGTTTTCATATGATGGATTAGGGTTTATTAGGGTTTTCTAGTTTTCGTATGATGGATTTGGGTTTATTAGGGTTTTCTTGTTTTCCTATGATGGATTAGGGTTTATTAGGGTTTTCTAGTTTTAATATGATGGATTAGGGTTTATAAGGGTTTCTAGTTTTCTCACGATGGATTAGGGTTTATTAGGGTTTTCTAGTTTTCATATGATGGATTAGGGTTTATTAGGGTTTTCTAGTTTTCATATGATGGATTAGGGTTTATTCGGTTTTCTAGTTTTAAAATGATGGATTAGGGTTTAATAGGGTTTTCTAATTTTCATATGATGGATTAGGGTTTATTAGGGTTTTCTAGTTTTCATATGATAGATTAGGGTTTATTAGGGTTTTCTAGTTTTCATATGATGGATTAGGGTTTGTTATGGTTTTCTAGTTTTATATGATGGATTAGGGTTTATTTTGGTTTTCTAGTTTTCATATGATGGATTTGGGTTTATTAGGGTTTTCTAGTTTTCATATGATGGATTAGGGTTTATTAGGGTTTTCTAGTTTTCATATGATGGATTAGGGTTTATTAGGATTTTCTAGTTTTCATATGATGGATTAGGGTTTATTAGGGTTTTCTAGTTTTCATATGATGGATTAGGGTTTATTAGTGTTTTCTAGTTTTCATATGATGGATTAGGGTTTATTAGGGTTTTCTAGTTTTCATATGATGGATTAGGGTTTATTAGGGTTTTCTATTTTTCATATGAGGGATTAGGGTTTATTTAGGTTTTCTAGTTTTCAAATGATGGATTAGGGTTTATTAGGGTTTTCTAGTTTTCATAAGATGGATTAGGGTTTATTAGGGTTTTCTAGTTTTATATGATGGATTAGTGTTTATTAGGGTTTTCTAGTTTTCATATGATGGATTTGGGTTTATTAGGGTTTTCTAGTTTTCATATGATGGATTAGGGTTTATTACGGTTTTCTAGTTTTCGTATGATGGATTAGGGTTTTCTTGTTTTCCTATGATGGATTAGGGTTTATTAGGGTTTTCTAGTTTTCATATGATGGATTAGGGTTTATTAGGGGTTTCTAGTTTTCATATGATGGATTGGGGTTTATAAGGGTTTCTAGTTTTCTCACGATGGATTAGGGTTTATTAGGGTTTTCTAGTTTTCATATGATGGATTAGGGTTTATTAGGGTTTTCTAGTTTTCATATGATGGATTAGGGTTTATTCGGTTTTCTAGTTTAAAAATGATGGATTAGGGTTTAATAGGGTTTTCTAATTTTCATATGATGGATTAGGGTTTATTAGGGTTTTCTAGTTTTCATATGATAGATTAGGGTTTATTAGGGTTTTCTAGTTTTCATATGATGGATTAGGGTTTATTAGGGTTTTCTAGTTTTCATATGATAGATTAGGGTTTATTAGGGTTTTCTAGTTTTCATATGAGGGATTAGGGTTTATTAGGGTTTTCTAGTTTTCATATGATGGATTAGGGTTTATTATGGTTTTCTAGTTTTCATATGATAGATTAGGGTTTATTAGGGTTTTCTAGTTTTCATATAATGGATTAGGGTTTGTTAGGGTTTTCTAGTTTTATATGATGGATTAGGGTTTAATAGGGTTTTCTAATTTTCATATGATGGATTAGGGTTTATTAGGGTTTTCTAGTTTTCATATGATAGATTAGGGTTTATTAGGGTTTTCTAGTTTTCATATGATGGATTTGGGTTTGTTATGGTTTTCTAGTTTTATATGATGGATTAGGGTTTATTAGGGTTTTCTAGTTTTCATATGATGGATTAGGGTTTATTCGGTTTTCTAGTTTTAAAATGATGGATTAGGGTTTAATAGGGCTTTCTAATTTTCATATGATGGATTAGGGTTTATTATGGTTTTCTAGTTTTCATATGATAGATTAGGGTTTATTAGGGTTTTCTAGTTTTCATATGATGGATTAGGGTTTGTTAGGGTTTTCTAGTTTTCATATGAGGGATTAGGGTTTATTAGGGTTTTCTAGTTTTCATATGATGGATTAGGGTTTATTATGGTTTTCTAGTTTTCATATGATAGATTAGGGTTTATTAGGGTTTTCTAGTTTTCATATGATGGATTAGGGTTTGTTAGGGTTTTCTAGTTTTATATGATGGATTAGGGTTTGTTAGGGTTTTCTAGTTTTCATATGATGGATTTGGGTTTATTAGGGTTTTCTAGTTTTCATATGAGGGATTTGGGTTTATTAGGGTTTTCTAGTTTTCATATGATGGATTAGGGTTTATTAGGGTTTTCTAGTTTTCATATGATGGATTAGGGTTTATTAGGGTTTTCTAGTTTTCATATGATGGATTAGGGTTTATTAGGGTTTTCTAGTTTTCATATGAGGGATTAGGGTTTATTTAGGTTTTCTAGTTTTCAAATGATGGATTAGGGTTTATTAGGGTTTTCTAGTTTTCATAAGATGGATTAGGGTTTATTAGGGTTTTCTAGTTTTATATGATGGATTAGTGTTTATTAGGGTTTTCTAGTTTTCATATGATGGATTTGGGTTTATTAGGGTTTTCTAGTTTTCATATGATGGATTAGGGTTTATTACGGTTTTCTAGTTTTCGTATGATGGATTAGGGTTTTCTTGTTTTCCTATGATGGATTAGGGTTTATTAGGGTTTTCTAGTTTTCATATGGTGGATTAGGGTATATTAGGGGTTTCTAGTTTTCATATGATGGTTTAGTGTTTATAAGGGTTTCTAGTTTTCTCACGATGGATTAGGGTTTATTAGGGTTTTCTAGTTTTCATATGATGGATTAGGGTTTATTAGGGTTTTCTAGTTTTCATATGATAGATTAGGGTTTATTCGGTTTTCTAGTTTTAAAATGATGGATTAGGGATTAATAGGGTTTTCTAATTTTCATATGATGGATTAGGGTTTATTAGGGTTTTCTAGTTTTCATATGATAGATTATGGTTTATTAGGGTTTTCTAGTTTTCATATGATGGATTAGGGTTTGTTATGGTTTTCTAGTTTTATATGATGGATTAGGGTTTATTTTGGTTTTCTAGTTTTCATATGATGGATTTGGGTTTATTAGGGTTTTCTAGTTTTCATATGATGGATTAAGGTTTATTAGGGTTTTCTAGTTTTCATATGATGGATTAGGGTTTATTAGGGTTTTCTAGTTTTCATATGATGGATTAGGGTTTATTAGCGTTTTCTAGTTTTCATATGATGGATTAGGGTTTATTAGGGTTTTCTAGTTTTCATATGATAGATTAGGGTTTATTAGGGTTTTCTAGTTTTCATATGAGGGATTAGGGTTTATTAGGGTTTTCTAGTTTTCATAAGATAAATTAGGGTTTATTAGGGTTTTCTAGTTTTATATGATGGATTAGGGTTTTCTAGTTTTCATATGATGGATTTGGGTTTATTAGGGTTTTCTAGTTTTCATATGATGGATTAGGGTTTATTACGGTTTTCTAGTTTTCGTATGATGGATTAGGGTTTATTAGGGTTTTCTTGTTTTCTTATGATGGATTAGGGTTTATTAGGGTTTTCTAGTTTTCATATGATGGATTAGGGTTTATTACGGTTTTCTAGTTTTCATATGATGGATTAGGGTTTATTAGGGTTTTCTAGTTTTCATATGATGGATTAGGGTTTATTAAGGTTTTCTAGTTTTCATATGATCGATTAGGGTTTTTTAGGGTTTTCTAGTTTTCATATGATGGATTAGCGTTTATTAGGGGTTTCTGGTTTTCATATGATAGATTAGTGTTTATTAGGGTTTTCTTGTTTTCTTACGATGGATTAGGGTTTATTAGGGTTTTCTTGTTTTCATATGATAGATTAGGGTTTATTATGGTTTTCTAGTTTTCATATGATGGATTAGGGTTTATTCAGGTTTTCTAGTTTTCAAATGATGGATTAGGGTTTATTAGGGTTTTCTAGTTTTCATATGATGGATTAGGGTTTATTAGGGTTTTCTAGTTTTCATATGATGGATTAGGGTTTATTAGGGTTTTCTAGTTTTCATAAGATGGATTAGGGTTTATTAGGGTTTTCTAGTTTTCATATGATGGATTAAGGTTTATTAGGGTTTTCTAGTTTCCATAAGATGGATTAGGGTTTATTAGGGTTTTCTTGTTTTATATGATGGATTAGGGTTTATTAGGGTTTTCTAGTTTTCATATGATGGATTAAGGTTTATTAGGGTTTTCTAGTTTTCATATGATGGATTAGGGTTTGTTAGGGTTTTCTAGTTTTCGTATGATGGATTAGGGTTTATTAGGGTTTTCTAGTTTTCATATGATGGATTAGGGTTTGTTAGCGTTTTCTAGTTTTCATATGATGGATTAGGGTTTATTAGGGTTTTCTAGTTTTCATATGATGGATTAAGGTTTATTAGGGGTTTCTAGTTTTCATATTATGGATTAGGGTTTATAAGGGTTTCTAGTTTTCTCACGATGGATTAGGGTTTATTAGGGTTTTCTAGTTTTCATATGATGGATTAGGGTTTATTAGGGTATTCTATTTTTCGTATGATGGATTAGGGTTTATTCGGTTTTCTAGTTTTAAAATGATGGATTAGGGTTTAATAGGGTTTTCTAATTTTCATATGATGGATTAGGGTTTATTATGGTTTTCTAGTTTTCATATGATAGATTAGGGTTTATTAGGGTTTTCTAGTTTTCATATGATGGATTAGGGTTTGTTAGGGTTTTCTAGTTTTATATGATGGATTAGGGTTTATTAGGGTTTTCTAGTTTTCATATGATGGATTTGGGTTTATTAGGGTTTTCTAGTTTTCATATGATGGATTAGGGTTTATTAGGGTTTTCTAGTTTTCATATGATGGATTAGGGTTTATTAGGGTTTTCTAGTTTTCATATGATGGATTAGGGTTTATTAGGGTTTTCTAGTTTTCATATGATCGATTAGGGTTAATTAGGGTTTTCTAGTTTTCATATGAGGGATTAGGGTTTATTTAGGTTTTCTAGTTTTCAAATGATGGATTAGGGTTTATTAGGGTTTTCTAGTTTTCATAAGATGGATTAGGGTTTATTAGGGTTTTCTAGTTTTATATGATGGATTAGGGTTTATTAGGGTTTTCTAGTTTTCATATGATAGATTAGGGTTTATTCGGTTTTCTAGTTTTAAAATGATGGATTAGGGATTAATAGGGTTTTCTAATTTTCATATGATGGATTAGGGTTTATTAGGGTTTTCTAGTTTTCATATGATAGATTATGGTTTATTAGGGTTTTCTAGTTTTCATATGATGGATTAGGGTTTGTTATGGTTTTCTAGTTTTATATGATGGATTAGGGTTTATTTTGGTTTTCTAGTTTTCATATGATGGATTTGGGTTTATTAGGGTTTTCTAGTTTTCATATGATGGATTAGGGTTTATTAGGGTTTTCTAGTTTTCATATGATGGATTAGGGTTTATTAGGGTTTTCTAGTTTTCATATGATGGATTAGGGTTTATTAGCGTTTTCTAGTTTTCATATGATGGATTAGGGTTTATTAGGGTTTTCTAGTTTTCATATGATAGATTAGGGTTTATTAGGGTTTTCTAGTTTTCATATGAGGGATTAGGGTTTATTAGGGTTTTCTAGTTTTCATAAGATGGATTAGGGTTTATTAGGGTTTTCTAGTTTTATATGATGGATTAGGGTTTTCTAGTTTTCATATGATGGATTTCGGTTTATTAGGGTTTTCTAGTTTTCATATGATGGATTAGGGTTTATTACGGTTTTCTAGTTTTCGTATGATGGATTAGGGTTTATTAGGGTTTTCTTGTTTTCTTATGATGGATTAGGGTTTATTAGGGTTTTCTAGTTTTCATATGATGGATTAGGGTTTATTACGGTTTTCTAGTTTTCATATGATGGATTAGGGTTTATTAGGGTTTTCTAGTTTTCATATGATGGATTAGGGTTTATTAAGGTTTTCTAGTTTTCATATGATCGATTAGGGTTTATTAGGGTTTTCGAGTTTTCATATGATGGATTAGCGTTTATTAGGGGTTTCTGGTTTTCATATGATAGATTAGTGTTTATTAGGGTTTTCTTGTTTTCTTACGATGGATTAGGGTTTATTAGGGTTTTCTTGTTTTCATATGATGGATTAGGGTTTATTATGGTTTTCTAGTTTTCATATGATGGATTAGGGTTTATTCAGGTTTTCTAGTTTTCAAATGATGGATTAGGGTTTATTAGGGTTTTCTAGTTTTCATATGATGGATTAGGGTTTATTAGGGTTTTCTAGTTTTCATATGATGGATTAGGGTTTATTAGGGTTTTCTAGTTTTCATAAGATGGATTATGGTTTATTAGGGTTTTCTAGTTTTCATATGATGGATTAAGGTTTATTAGGGTTTTCTAGTTTCCATAAGATGGATTAGGGTTTATTAGGGTTTTCTTGTTTTATATGATGGATTAGGGTTTATTAGGGTTTTCTAGTTTTCATATGATGGATTAAGGTTTATTAGGGTTTTCTAGTTTTCATATGATGGATTAGGGTTTGTTAGGGTTTTCTAGTTTTCGTATGATGGATTAGGGTTTATTAGGGTTTTCTAGTTTTCATATGATGGATTAGGGTTTGTTAGCGTTTTCTAGTTTTCATATGATGGATTAGGGTTTATTAGGGTTTTCTAGTTTTCATATGATGGATTAAGGTTTATTAGGGGTTTCTAGTTTTCATATGATGGATTAGGGTTTATAAGGGTTTCTAGTTTTCTCACGATGGATTAGGGTTTATTAGGGTTTTCTAGTTTTCATATGATGGATTAGGGTTTATTAGGGTATTCTATTTTTCGTATGATGGATTAGGGTTTATTCGGTTTTCTAGTTTTAAAATGATGGATTAGGGTTTATTTTGGTTTTCTAGTTTTCATATGATGGATTTGGGTTTATTAGGGTTTTCTAGTTTTCATATGATGGATTAAGGTTTATTAGGGTTTTCTAGTTTTCATATGATGGATTAGGGTTTATTAGGGTTTTCTAGTTTTCATATGATGGATTAGGGTTTATTAGCGTTTTCTAGTTTTCATATGATGGATTAGGGTTTATTAGGGTTTTCTAGTTTTCATATGATAGATTAGGGTTGATTAGGGTTTTCTAGTTTTCATATGAGGGATTAGGGTTTATTAGGGTTTTCTAGTTTTCATAAGATAAATTAGGGTTTATTAGGGTTTTCTAGTTTTATATGATGGATTAGGGTTTTCTAGTTTTCATATGATGGATTTGGGTTTATTAGGGTTTTCTAGTTTTCATATGATGGATTAGGGTTTATTACGGTTTTCTAGTTTTCGTATGATGGATTAGGGTTTATTAGGGTTTTCTTGTTTTCTTATGATGGATTAGGGTTTATTAGGGTTTTCTAGTTTTCATATGATGGATTAGGGTTTATTACGGTTTTCTAGTTTTCATATGATGGATTAGGGTTTATTAGGGTTTTCTAGTTTTCATATGATGGATTAGGGTTTATTAAGGTTTTCTAGTTTTCATATGATCGATTAGGGTTTTTTAGGGTTTTCTAGTTTTCATATGATGGATTAGCGTTTATTAGGGGTTTCTGGTTTTCATATGATAGATTAGTGTTTATTAGGGTTTTCTTGTTTTCTTACGATGGATTAGGGTTTATTAGGGTTTTCTTGTTTTCATATGATAGATTAGGGTTTATTATGGTTTTCTAGTTTTCATATGATGGATTAGGGTTTATTCAGGTTTTCTAGTTTTCAAATGATGGATTAGGGTTTATTAGGGTTTTCTAGTTTTCATATGATGGATTAGGGTTTATTAGGGTTTTCTAGTTTTCATAAGATGGATTAGGGTTTATTAGGGTTTTCTAGTTTTCATATGATGGATTAAGGTTTATTAGGGTTTTCTAGTTTCCATAAGATGGATTAGGGTTTATTAGGGTTTTCTTGTTTTATATGATGGATTAGGGTTTATTAGGGTTTTCTAGTTTTCATATGATGGATTAAGGTTTATTAGGGTTTTCTAGTTTTCATATGATGGATTAGGGTTTGTTAGGGTTTTCTAGTTTTCGTATGATGGATTAGGGTTTATTAGGGTTTTCTAGTTTTCATATGATGGATTAGGGTTTGTTAGCGTTTTCTAGTTTTCATATGATGGATTAGGGTTTATTAGGGTTTTCTAGTTTTCATATGATGGATTAAGGTTTATTAGGGGTTTCTAGTTTTCATATTATGGATTAGGGTTTATAAGGGTTTCTAGTTTTCTCACGATGGATTAGGGTTTATTAGGGTTTTCTAGTTTTCATATGATGGATTAGGGTTTATTAGGGTATTCTATTTTTCGTATGATGGATTAGGGTTTATTCGGTTTTCTAGTTTTAAAATGATGGATTAGGGTTTAATAGGGTTTTCTAATTTTCATATGATGGATTAGGGTTTATTATGGTTTTCTAGTTTTCATATGATAGATTAGGGTTTATTAGGGTTTTCTAGTTTTCATATGATGGATTAGGGTTTGTTAGGGTTTTCTAGTTTTATATGATGGATTAGGGTTTATTAGGGTTTTCTAGTTTTCATATGATGGATTTGGGTTTATTAGGGTTTTCTAGTTTTCATATGATGGATTAGGGTTTATTAGGGTTTTCTAGTTTTCATATGATGGATTAGGGTTTATTAGGGTTTTCTAGTTTTCATATGATGGATTAGGGTTTATTAGGGTTTTCTAGTTTTCATATGATCGATTAGGGTTAATTAGGGTTTTCTAGTTTTCATATGAGGGATTAGGGTTTATTTAGGTTTTCTAGTTTTCAAATGATGGATTAGGGTTTATTAGGGTTTTCTAGTTTTCATAAGATGGATTAGGGTTTATTAGGGTTTTCTAGTTTTATATGATGGATTAGGGTTTATTAGGGTTTTCTAGTTTTCATATGATAGATTAGGGTTTATTCGGTTTTCTAGTTTTAAAATGATGGATTAGGGATTAATAGGGTTTTCTAATTTTCATATGATGGATTAGGGTTTATTAGGGTTTTCTAGTTTTCATATGATAGATTATGGTTTATTAGGGTTTTCTAGTTTTCATATGATGGATTAGGGTTTGTTATGGTTTTCTAGTTTTATATGATGGATTAGGGTTTATTTTGGTTTTCTAGTTTTCATATGATGGATTTGGGTTTATTAGGGTTTTCTAGTTTTCATATGATGGATTAGGGTTTATTAGGGTTTTCTAGTTTTCATATGATGGATTAGGGTTTATTAGGGTTTTCTAGTTTTCATATGATGGATTAGGGTTTATTAGCGTTTTCTAGTTTTCATATGATGGATTAGGGTTTATTAGGGTTTTCTAGTTTTCATATGATAGATTAGGGTTTATTAGGGTTTTCTAGTTTTCATATGAGGGATTAGGGTTTATTAGGGTTTTCTAGTTTTCATAAGATGGATTAGGGTTTATTAGGGTTTTCTAGTTTTATATGATGGATTAGGGTTTTCTAGTTTTCATATGATGGATTTGGGTTTATTAGGGTTTTCTAGTTTTCATATGATGGATTAGGGTTTATTACGGTTTTCTAGTTTTCGTATGATGGATTAGGGTTTATTAGGGTTTTCTTGTTTTCTTATGATGGATTAGGGTTTATTAGGGTTTTCTAGTTTTCATATGATGGATTAGGGTTTATTACGGTTTTCTAGTTTTCATATGATGGATTAGGGTTTATTAGGGTTTTCTAGTTTTCATATGATGGATTAGGGTTTATTAAGGTTTTCTAGTTTTCATATGATCGATTAGGGTTTATTAGGGTTTTCTAGTTTTCATATGATGGATTAGCGTTTATTAGGGGTTTCTGGTTTTCATATGATAGATTAGTGTTTATTAGGGTTTTCTTGTTTTCTTACGATGGATTAGGGTTTATTAGGGTTTTCTTGTTTTCATATGATGGATTAGGGTTTATTATGGTTTTCTAGTTTTCATATGATGGATTAGGGTTTATTCAGGTTTTCTAGTTTTCAAATGATGGATTAGGGTTTATTAGGGTTTTCTAGTTTTCATATGATGGATTAGGGTTTATTAGGGTTTTCTAGTTTTCATATGATGGATTAGGGTTTATTAGGGTTTTCTAGTTTTCATAAGATGGATTATGGTTTATTAGGGTTTTCTAGTTTTCATATGATGGATTAAGGTTTATTAGGGTTTTCTAGTTTCCATAAGATGGATTAGGGTTTATTAGGGTTTTCTTGTTTTATATGATGGATTAGGGTTTATTAGGGTTTTCTAGTTTTCATATGATGGATTAAGGTTTATTAGGGTTTTCTAGTTTTCATATGATGGATTAGGGTTTGTTAGGGTTTTCTAGTTTTCGTATGATGGATTAGGGTTTATTAGGGTTTTCTAGTTTTCATATGATGGATTAGGGTTTGTTAACGTTTTCTAGTTTTCATATGATGGATTAGGGTTTATTAGGGTTTTCTAGTTTTCATATGATGGATTAAGGTTTATTAGGGGTTTCTAGTTTTCATATGATGGATTAGGGTTTATAAGGGTTTCTAGTTTTCTCACGATGGATTAGGGTTTATTAGGGTTTTCTAGTTTTCATATGATGGATTAGGGTTTATTAGGGTATTCTATTTTTCGTATGATGGATTAGGGTTTATTCGGTTTTCTAGTTTTAAAATGATGGATTAGGGTTTAATAGGGTTTTCTAATTTTCATATGATGGATTAGGGTTTATTATGGTTTTCTAGTTTTCATATGATAGATTAGGGTTTATTAGGGTTTTCTAGTTTTCATATGATGGATTAGGGTTTGTTAGGGTTTTCTAGTTTTATATGATGGATTAGGGTTTATTAGGGTTTTCTAGTTTTCATATGATGGATTTGGGTTTATTAGGGTTTTCTAGTTTTCATATGATGGATTAGGGTTTATTAGGGTTTTCTAGTTTTCATATGATGGATTAGGGTTTATTAGGGTTTTCTAGTTTTCATATGATGGATTAGGGTTTATTAGGGTTTTCTAGTTTTCATATGAGGGATTAGGGTTTATTTAGGTTTTCTAGTTTTCAAATGATGGATTAGGGTTTATTAGGGTTTTCTAGTTTTCATAAGATGGATTAGGGTTTATTAGGGTTTTCTAGTTTTATATGATGGATTAGGGTTTATTAGGGTTTTCTAGTTTTCATATGATAGATTAGGGTTTATTCGGTTTTCTAGTTTTAAAATGATGGATTAGGGATTAATAGGGTTTTCTAATTTTCATATGATGGATTAGGGTTTATTAGGGTTTTCTAGTTTTCATATGATAGATTATGGTTTATTAGGGTTTTCTAGTTTTCATATGATGGATTAGGGTTTGTTATGGTTTTCTAGTTTTATATGATGGATTAGGGTTTATTTTGGTTTTCTAGTTTTCATATGATGGATTTGGGTTTATTAGGGTTTTCTAGTTTTCATATGATGGATTAGGGTTTATTAGGGTTTTCTAGTTTTCATATGATAGATTAGGGTTTATTAGGGTTTTCTAGTTTTCATATGATGGATTAGGGTTTATTAGCGTTTTCTAGTTTTCATATGATGGATTAGGGTTTATTAGGGTTTTCTAGTTTTCATATGATAGATTAGGGTTTATTAGGGTTTTCTAGTTTTCATATGAGGGATTAGGGTTTATTAGGATTTTCTAGTTTTCATAAGATGGATTAGGGTTTATTAGGGTTTTCTAGTTTTATATGATGGATTAGGGTTTTCTAGTTTTCATATGATGGATTTGGGTTTATTAGGGTTTTCTTGTTTTCATATGATGGATTAGGGTTTATTACGGTTTTCTAGTTTTCGTATGATGGATTAGGGTTTATTAGGGTTTTCTTGTTTTCTTATGATGGATTAGGGTTTATTAGGGTTTTCTAGTTTTCATATGATGGATTAGGGTTTATTACGGTTTTCTAGTTTTCATATGATGGATTAGGGTTTATTAGGGTTTTCTAGTTTTCATATGATGGATTAGGGTTTATTAAGGTTTTCTAGTTTTCATATGATCGATTAGGGTTTATTAGGGTTTTCTAGTTTTCATATGATGGATTAGCGTTTATTAGGGGTTTCTGGTTTTCATATGATAGATTAGTGTTTATTAGGGTTTTCTTGTTTTCTTACGATGGATTAGGGTTTATTAGGGTTTTCTTGTTTTCATATGATGGATTAGGGTTTATTATGGTTTTCTAGTTTTCATATGATGGATTAGGGTTTATTCAGGTTTTCTAGTTTTCAAATGATGGATTAGGGTTTATTAGGGTTTTCTAGTTTTCATATGATGGATTAGGGTTTATTAGGGTTTTCTAGTTTTCATATGATGGATTAGGGTTTATTAGGGTTTTCTAGTTTTCATAAGATGGATTATGGTTTATTAGGGTTTTCTAGTTTTCATATGATGGATTAAGGTTTATTAGGGTTTTCTAGTTTCCATAAGATGGATTAGGGTTTTATTAGGGTTTTCTTGTTTTATATGATGGATTAGGGTTTATTAGGGTTTTCTAGTTTTCATATGATGGATTAAGGTTTATTAGGGTTTTCTAGTTTTCATATGATGGATTAGGGTTTGTTAGGGTTTTCTAGTTTTCGTATGATGGATTAGGGTTTATTAGGGTTTTCTAGTTTTCATATGATGGATTAGGGTTTGTTAGCGTTTTCTAGTTTTCATATGATGGATTAGGGTTTATTAGGGTTTTCTAGTTTTCATATGATGGATTAAGGTTTATTAGGGGTTTCTAGTTTTCATATGATGGATTAGGGTTTATAAGGGTTTCTAGTTTTCTCACGATGGATTAGGGTTTATTAGGGTTTTCTAGTTTTCATATGATGGATTAGGGTTTATTAGGGTATTCTATTTTTCGTATGATGGATTAGGGTTTATTCGGTTTTCTAGTTTTAAAATGATGGATTAGGGTTTAATAGGGTTTTCTAATTTTCATATGATGGATTAGGGTTTATTATGGTTTTCTAGTTTTCATATGATAGATTAGGGTTTATTAGGGTTTTCTAGTTTTCATATGATGGATTAGGGTTTGTTAGGGTTTTCTAGTTTTATATGATGGATTAGGGTTTATTAGGGTTTTCTAGTTTTCATATGATGGATTTGGGTTTATTAGGGTTTTCTAGTTTTCATATGATGGATTAGGGTTTATTAGGGTTTTCTAGTTTTCATATGATGTATTAGGGTTTATTAGGGTTTTCTAGTTTTCATATGATGGATTAGGGTTTATTAGGGTTTTCTAGTTTTCATATGATCGATTAGGGTTAATTAGGGTTTTCTAGTTTTCATATGAGGGATTAGGGTTTATTTAGGTTTTCTAGTTTTCAAATGATGGATTAGGGTTTATTAGGGTTTTCTAGTTTTCATAAGATGGATTAGGGTTTATTAGGGTTTTCTAGTTTTATATGATGGATTAGGGTTTTCTAGTTTTCATATGATGGATTTGGGTTTATTAGGGTTTTCTAGTTTCATATGATGGATTAGAGTTTATTACGGTTTTCTAGTTTTCGTATGATGGATTAGGGTTTATTAGGGTTTTCTTGTTTTCCTATGATGGATTAGGGTTTATTAGGGTTTTCTAGTTTTCATATGATGGATTAGGGTTTATTACGGTTTTCTAGTTTTCATATGATAGATTAGGGTTTATTAGGGTTTTCTAGTTTTCATATGATGGATTAGGGTTTGTTAGGGTTTTCTAGTTTTATATGATGGATTAGGGTGTAATAGGGTTTTCTAATTTTCATATGATGGATTACGGTTTATTAGGGTTTTCTAGTTTTCATATGATAGATTAGGGTTTATTAGGGTTTTCTAGTTTTCATATGTTGGATTTGGGTTTGTTATGGTTTTCTAGTTTTATATGATGGATTAGGGTTTATTAGGGTTTTCTAGTTTTCATATGATGGATTAGGGTTTATTCGGTTTTCTAGTTTTAAAATGATGGATTAGGGTTTATTATGGTTTTCTAGTTTTCATATGATAGATTAGGGTTTATTAGGGTTTTCTAGTTTTCATATGATGGATTAGGGTTTGTTAGGGTTTTCTAGTTTTCATATGAGGGATTAGGGTTTATTAGGGTTTTCTAGTTTTCATATGATGGATTAGGGTTTATTATGGTTTTCTAGTTTTCATATGATAGATTAGGGTTTATTAGGGTTTTCTAGTTTTCATATGATGGATTTAGGGTTTGTTAGGGTTTTCTAGTTTTATATGATGGATTAGGGTTTGTTAGGGTTTTCTAGTTTTCATATGATGGATTTGGGTTTATTAGGGTTTTCTAGTTTTCATATGAGGGATTTGGGTTTATTAGGGTTTTCTAGTTTTCATATGATGGATTAGGGTTTATTAGGGTTTTCTAGTTTTCATATGATGGATTAGGGTTTATTAGGGTTTTCTAGTTTTCATATGATGGATTAGGGTTTATTAGGGTTTTCTAGTTTTCATATGAGGGATTAGGGTTTATTTAGGTTTTCTAGTTTTCAAATGATGGATTAGGGTTTATTAGGGTTTTCTAGTTTTCATAAGATGGATTAGGGTTTATTAGGGTTTTCTAGTTTTATATGATGGATTAGTGTTTATTAGGGTTTTCTAGTTTTCATATGATGGATTTGGGTTTATTAGGGTTTTCTAGTTTTCATATGATGGATTAGGGTTTATTACGGTTTTCTAGTTTTCGTATGATGGATTAGGGTTTTCTTGTTTTCCTATGATGGATTAGGGTTTATTAGGGTTTTCTAGTTTTCATATGGTGGATTAGGGTATATTAGGGGTTTCTAGTTTCATATGATGGTTTAGGGTTTATAAGGGTTCTAGTTTTCTCACGATGGATTAGGGTTTATTAGGGTTTTCTAGTTTTCATATGATGGATTAGGGTTTATTAGGGTTTTCTAGTTTTCATATGATAGATTAGGGTTTATTCGGTTTTCTAGTTTAAAATGATGGATTAGGGATTAATAGGGTTTTCTAATTTTCATATGATGGATTAGGGTTTATTAGGGTTTTCTAGTTTTCATATGATAGATTAGGGTTTATTAGGGTTTTCTAGTTTTCATATGATGGATTAGGGTTTATAAGGGTTTCTAGTTTTCTCACGATGGATTAGGGTTTATTAGGGTTTTCTAGTTTTCATATGATGGATTAGGGTTTATTAGGGTATTCTATTTTTCGTATGATGGATTAGGGTTTATTCGGTTTTCTAGTTTTAAAATGATGGATTAGGGTTTAATAGGGTTTTCTAATTTTCATATGATGGATTAGGGTTTATTATGGTTTTCTAGTTTTCATATGATAGATTAGGGTTTATTAGGGTTTTCTAGTTTTCATATGATGGATTAGGGTTTGTTAGGGTTTTCTAGTTTTATATGATGGATTAGGGTTTATTAGGGTTTTCTAGTTTTCATATGATGGATTTGGGTTTATTAGGGTTTTCTAGTTTTCATATGATGGATTAGGGTTTATTAGGGTTTTCTAGTTTTCATATGATGGATTAGGGTTTATTAGGGTTTTCTAGTTTTCATATGATGGATTAGGGTTTATTAGGGTTTTCTAGTTTTCATATGATCGATTAGGGTTAATTAGGGTTTTCTAGTTTTCATATGATGGATTAGGGTTTATTAGGGTTTTCTAGTTTTCATAAGATGGATTAGGGTTTATTAGGGTTTTCTAGTTTTATATGATGGATTAGGGTTTTCTAGTTTTCATATGATGGATTTGGGTTTATTAGGGTTTTCTAGTTTCATATGATGGATTAGAGTTTATTACGGTTTTCTAGTTTTCGTATGATGGATTAGGGTTTATTAGGGTTTTCTTGTTTTCCTATGATGGATTAGGGTTTATTAGGGTTTTCTAGTTTTCATATGATGGATTAGGGTTTATTACGGGTTTTCTAGTTTTCATATGATAGATTAGGGTTTATTAGGGTTTTCTAGTTTTCATATGATGGATTAGGGTTTGTTAGGGTTTTCTAGTTTTATATGATGGATTAGGGTTTAATAGGGTTTTCTAATTTTCATATGATGGATTACGGTTTATTAGGGTTTTCTAGTTTTCATATGATAGATTAGGGTTTATTAGGGTTTTCTAGTTTTCATATGATGGATTTGGGTTTGTTATGGTTTTCTAGTTTTATATGATGGATTAGGGTTTATTAGGGTTTTCTAGTTTTCATATGATGGATTAGGGTTTATTCGGTTTTCTAGTTTTAAAATGATGGATTAGGGTTTATTATGGTTTTCTAGTTTTCATATGATAGATTAGGGTTTATTAGGGTTTTCTAGTTTTCATATGATGGATTAGGGTTTGTTAGGGTTTTCTAGTTTTCATATGAGGGATTAGGGTTTATTAGGGTTTTCTAGTTTTCATATGATGGATTAGGGTTTATTATGGTTTTCTAGTTTTCATATGATAGATTAGGGTTTATTAGGGTTTTCTAGTTTTCATATGATGGATTAGGGTTTGTTAGGGTTTTCTAGTTTTATATGATGGATTAGGGTTTGTTAGGGTTTTCTAGTTTTCATATGATGGATTTGGGTTTATTAGGGTTTTCTAGTTTTCATATGAGGGATTTGGGTTTATTAGGGTTTTCTAGTTTTCATATGATGGATTAGGGTTTATTAGGGTTTTCTAGTTTTCATATGATGGATTAGGGTTTATTAGGGTTTTCTAGTTTTCATATGATGGATTAGGGTTTATTAGGGTTTTCTAGTTTTCATATGAGGGATTAGGGTTTATTTAGGTTTTCTAGTTTTCAAATGATGGATTAGGGTTTATTAGGGGTTTCTAGTTTTCATAAGATGGATTAGGGTTTATTAGGGTTTTCTAGTTTTATATGATGGATTAGTGTTTATTAGGGTTTTCTAGTTTTCATATGATGGATTTGGGTTTATTAGGGTTTTCTAGTTTTCATATGATGGATTAGGGTTTATTACGGTTTTCTAGTTTTCGTATGATGGATTAGGGTTTTCTTGTTTTCCTATGATGGATTAGGGTTTATTAGGTTTTCTAGTTTTCATATGGTGATTAGGGTATATTAGGGGTTTCTAGTTTTCATATGATGGTTTAGGGTTTATAAGGGTTTCTAGTTTTCTCACGATGGATTAGGGTTTATTAGGGTTTTCTAGTTTTCATATGATGGATTAGGGTTTATTAGGGTTTTCTAGTTTTCATATGATAGATTAGGGTTTATTCGGTTTTCTAGTTTTAAAATGATGGATTAGGGATTAATAGGGTTTTCTAATTTTCATATGATGGATTAGGGTTTATTAGGGTTTTCTAGTTTTCATATGATAGATTAGGGTTTATTAGGGTTTTCTAGTTTTCATATGATGGATTAGGGTTTGTTATGGTTTTCTAGTTTTATATGATGGATTAGGGTTTATTTTGGTTTTCTAGTTTTCATATGATGGATTTGGGTTTATTAGGGTTTTCTAGTTTTCATATGATGGATTAGGGTTTATTAGGGTTTTCTAGTTTTCATATGATGGATTAGGGTTTATTAGGGTTTTCTAGTTTTCATATGATGGATTAGGGTTTATTAGGGTTTTCTAGTTTTCATATGATGGATTAGGGTTTATTAGGGTTTTCTAGTTTTCATATGATAGATTAGGGTTTATTAGGGTTTTCTAGTTTTCATATGAGGGATTAGGGTTTATTAGGGTTTTCTAGTTTTCATAAGATGGATTAGGGTTTATTAGGGTTTTCTAGTTTTATATGATGGATTAGGGTTTTCTAGTTTTCATATGATGGATTTGGGTTTATTAGGGTTTTCTAGTTTTCATATGATGGATTAGGGTTTATTACGGTTTTCTAGTTTTCGTATGATGGATTAGGGTTTATTAGGGTTTTCTTGTTTTCTTATGATGGATTAGGGTTTATTAGGGTTTTCTAGTTTTCATATGATGGATTAGGTTTATTACGGTTTTCTAGTTTTCATATGATGGATTAGGGTTTATTAGGGTTTTCTAGTTTTCATATGATGGATTAGGGTTTATTAAGGTTTTCTAGTTTTCATATGATCGATTAGGGTTTATTAGGGTTTTCTAGTTTTCATATGATGGATTAGCGTTTATTAGGGGTTTCTGGTTTTCATATGATAGATTAGTGTTTATTAGGGTTTTCTTGTTTTCTTACGATGGATTAGGGTTTATTATGGTTTTCTAGTTTTCATATGATGGATTAGGGTTTATTCAGGTTTTCTAGTTTTCAAATGATGGATTAGGGTTTATTAGGGTTTTCTAGTTTTCATATGATGGATTAGGGTTTATTAGGGTTTTCTAGTTTTCATATGATGGATTAGGGTTTATTAGGGTTTTCTAGTTTTCATAAGATGGATTAGGGTTTATTAGGGTTTTCTAGTTTTCATATGATGGATTAAGGTTTATTAGGGTTTTCTAGTTTCCATAAGATGGATTAGGGTTTATTAGGGTTTTCTTGTTTTATATGATGGATTAGGGTTTATTAGGGTTTTCTAGTTTTCATATGATGGATTAAGGTTTATTAGGGTTTTCTAGTTTTCATATGATGGATTAGGGTTTGTTAGGGTTTTCTAGTTTTCGTATGATGGATTAGGGTTTATTAGGGTTTTCTAGTTTTCATATGATGGATTAGGGTTTGTTAGCGTTTTCTAGTTTTCATATGATGGATTAGGGTTTATTAGGGTTTTCTAGTTTTCATATGATGGATTAAGGTTTATTAGGGGTTTCTAGTTTTCATATGATGGATTAGGGTTTATAAGGGTTTCTAGTTTTCTCACGATGGATTAGGGTTTATTAGGGTTTTCTAGTTTTCATATGATGGATTAGGGTTTATTAGGGTATTCTATTTTTCGTATGATGGATTAGGGTTTATTCGGTTTTCTAGTTTTAAAATGATGGATTAGGGTTTAATAGGGTTTTCTAATTTTCATATGATGGATTAGGGTTTATTATGGTTTTCTAGTTTTCATATGATAGATTAGGGTTTATTAGGGTTTTATAGTTTTCATATGATGGATTAGGGTTTGTTAGGGTTTTCTAGTTTTATATGATGGATTAGGGTTTATTAGGGTTTTCTAGTTTTCATATGATGGATTTGGGTTTATTAGGGTTTTCTAGTTTTCATATGATGGATTAGGGTTTATTAGGGTTTTCTAGTTTTCATATGATGGATTAGGGTTTATTAGGGCTTTCTAGTTTTCATATGATGGATTAGGGTTTATTAGGGTTTTCTAGTTTTCATATGATCGATTAGGGTTAATTAGGGTTTTCTAGTTTTCATATGAGGGATTAGGGTTTATTTAGGTTTTCTAGTTTTCAAATGATGGATTAGGGTTTATTAGGGTTTTCTAGTTTTCATAAGATGGATTAGGGTTTATTAGGGTTTTCTAGTTTTATATGATGGATTAGGGTTTTCTAGTTTTCATATGATGGATTTGGGTTTATTAGGGTTTTCTAGTTTCATATGATGGATTAGAGTTTATTACGGTTTTCTAGTTTTCGTATGATGGATTAGGGTTTATTAGGGTTTTCTTGTTTTCCTATGATGGATTAGGGTTTATTAGGGTTTTCTAGTTTTCATATGATGGATTAGGGTTTATTACGGTTTTCTAGTTTTCATATGATAGATTAGGGTTTATTAGGGTTTTCTAGTTTTCATATGATGGATTAGGGTTTGTTAGGGTTTTCTAGTTTTATATGATGGATTAGGGTTTAATAGGGTTTTCTAATTTTCATATGATGGATTAGGGTTTATTAGGGTTTTCTAGTTTTCATATGATAGATTAGGGTTTATTAGGGTTTTCTAGTTTTCATATGATGGATTTGGGTTTGTTATGGTTTTCTAGTTTTATATGATGGATTAGGGTTTATTAGGGTTTTCTAGTTTTCATATGATGGATTAGGGTTTATTCCGTTTTCTAGTTTTAAAATGATGGATTAGGGTTTAATAGGGCTTTCTAATTTTCATATGATGGATTAGGGTTTATTATGGTTTTCTAGTTTTCATATGATAGATTAGGGTTTATTAGGGTTTTCTAGTTTTCATATGATGGATTAGGGTTTGTTAGGGTTTTCTAGTTTTCATATGAGGGATTAGGGTTTTCTAGTTTTCATATGATGGATTAGGGTTTATTATGGTTTTCTAGTTTTCATATGATAGATTAGGGTTTATTAGGGTTTTCTAGTTTTCATATGATGGATTAGGGTTTGTTAGGGTTTTCTAGTTTTATATGATGGATTAGGGTTTGTTAGGGTTTTCTAGTTTTCATATGATGGATTTGGGTTTATTAGGGTTTTCTAGTTTTCATATGAGGGATTTGGGTTTATTAGGGTTTTCTAGTTTTCATATGATGGATTAGGGTTTATTAGGGTTTTCTAGTTTTCATATGATGGATTAGGGTTTATTAGGGTTTTCTAGTTTTCATATGATGGATTAGGGTTTATTAGGGTTTTCTAGTTTTCATACGAGGGATTAGGGTTTATTTAGGTTTTCTAGTTTTCAAATGATGGATTAGGGTTTATTAGGGTTTTCTAGTTTTCATAAGATGGATTAGGGTTTATTAGGGTTTTCTAGTTTTATATGATGGATTAGTGTTTATTAGGGTTTTCTAGTTTTCATATGATGGATTTGGGTTTATTAGGGTTTTCTAGTTTTCATATGATGGATTAGGGTTTATTACGGTTTTCTAGTTTTCGTATGATGGATTAGGGTTTTCTTGTTTTCCTATGATGGATTAGGGTTTATTAGGGTTTTCTAGTTTTCATATGGTGGATTAGGGTATATTAGGGGTTTCTAGTTTTCATATGATGGTTTAGGGTTTATAAGGGTTTCTAGTTTTCTCACGATGGATTAGGGTTTATTAGGGTTTTCTAGTTTTCATATGATGGATTAGGGTTTATTAGGGTTTTCTAGTTTTCATATGATATGATAGATTAGGGTTTATTCGGTTTTCTAGTTTTAAAATCATGGATTAGGGATTAATAGGGTTTTCTAATTTTCATATGATGGATTAGGGTTTATTAGGGTTTTCTAGTTTTCATATGATAGATTAGGGTTTATTAGAGTTTTCTAGTTTTCATATGATGGATTAGGGTTTGTTATGGTTTTCTAGTTTTATATGATGGATTAGGGTTTATTTTGGTTTTCTAGTTTTCAATGATGGATTTGGGTTTATTAGGGTTTTCTAGTTTTCATATGATGGATTAGGGTTTATTAGGGTTTTCTAGTTTTCATATGATAGATTAGGGTTTATTAGGGTTTTCTAGTTTTCATATGAGGGATTAGGGTTTATTAGGGTTTTCTAGTTTTCATAAGATGGATTAGGGTTTATTAGGGTTTTCTAGTTTTATATGATGGATTAGGGTTTTCTAGTTTTCATATGATGGATTTGGGTTTATTAGGGTTTTCTAGTTTTCATATGATGGATTAGGGTTTATTACGGTTTTCTAGTTTTCGTATGATGGATTAGGGTTTATTAGGGTTTTCTTGTTTTCTTATGATGGATTAGGGTTTATTAGGGTTTTCTAGTTTTCAAATGATGGATTAGGGTTTATTACGGTTTTCTAGTTTTCATATGATGGATTAGGGTTTATTAGGGTTTTCTAGTTTTCATATGATGGATTAGGGTTTATTAAGGTTTTCTAGTTTTCATATGATCGATTAGGGTTTATTAGGGTTTTCTAGTTTTCATATGATGAATTAGCGTTTATTAGGGGTTTCTGGTTTTCATATGATAGATTAGTGTTTATTAGGGTTTTCTTGTTTTCTTACGATGGATTAGGGTTTATTAGGGTTTTCTTGTTTTCATATGATGGATTAGGGTTTATTATGGTTTTCTAGTTTTCATATGATGGATTAGGGTTTATTCAGGTTTTCTAGTTTTCAAATGATGGATTAGGGTTTATTAGGGTTTTCTAGTTTTCATATGATGGATTAGGGTTTATTAGGGTTTTCTAGTTTTCATATGATGGATTAGGGTGTATTAGGGTTTTCTAGTTTTCATAAGATGGATTAGGGTTTATTAGGGTTTTCTAGTTTTCATATGATGGATTAAGGTTTATTAGGGTTTTCTAGTTTCCATAAGATGGATTAGGGTTTATTAGGGTTTTCTTGTTTTATATGATGGATTAGGGTTTATTAGGGTTTTCTAGTTTTCATATGATGGATTAAGGTTTATTAGGGTTTTCTAGTTTTCATATGATGGATTAGGGTTTGTTAGGGTTTTCTAGTTTTCGTATGATGGATTAGGGTTTATTAGGGTTTTCTAGTTTTCATATGATGGATTAGGGTTTGTTAGCGTTTTCTAGTTTTCATATGATGGATTAGGGTTTATTAGGGTTTTCTAGTTTTCATATGATGGATTAAGGTTTATTAGGGGTTTCTAGTTTTCATATGATGGATTAGGGTTTATAAGGGTTTCTAGTTTTCTCACGATGGATTAGGGTTTATTAGGGTTTTCTAGTTTTCATATGATGGATTAGGGTTTATTAGGGTATTCTATTTTTCGTATGATGGATTAGGGTTTATTCGGTTTTCTAGTTTTAAAATGATGGATTAGGGTTTAATAGGGTTTTCTAATTTTCATATGATGGATTAGGGTTTATTATGGTTTTCTAGTTTTCATATGATAGATTAGGGTTTATTAGGGTTTTCTAGTTTTCATATGATGGATTAGGGTTTGTTAGGGTTTTCTAGTTTTATATGATGGATTAGGGTTTATTAGGGTTTTCTAGTTTTCATATGATAGATTAGGGTTTATTAGGGTTTTCTAGTTTTCATATGAGGGATTAGGGTTTATTAGGGTTTTCTAGTTTTCATAAGATGGATTAGGGTTTATTAGGGTTTTCTAGTTTTATATGATGGATTAGGGTTTTCTAGTTTTCATATGATGGATTTGGGTTTATTAGGGTTTTCTAGTTTTCATATGATGGATTAGGGTTTATTACGGTTTTCTAGTTTTCGTATGATGGATTAGGGTTTATTAGGGTTTTCTTGTTTTCTTATGATGGATTAGGGTTTATTAGGGTTTTCTAGTTTTCAAATGATGGATTAGGGTTTATTACGGTTTTCTAGTTTTCATATGATGGATTAGGGTTTATTAGGGTTTTCTAGTTTTCATATGATGGATTAGGGTTTATTAAGGTTTTCTAGTTTTCATATGATCGATTAGGGTTTATTAGGGTTTTCTAGTTTTCATATGATGAATTAGCGTTTATTAGGGGTTTCTGGTTTTCATATGATAGATTAGTGTTTATTAGGGTTTTCTTGTTTTCTTACGATGGATTAGGGTTTATTAGGGTTTTCTTGTTTTCATATGATGGATTAGGGTTTATTATGGTTTTCTAGTTTTCATATGATGGATTAGGGTTTATTCAGGTTTTCTAGTTTTCAAATGATGGATTAGGGTTTATTAGGGTTTTCTAGTTTTCATATGATGGATTAGGGTTTATTAGGGTTTTCTAGTTTTCATATGATGGATTAGGGTGTATTAGGGTTTTCTAGTTTTCATAAGATGGATTAGGGTTTATTAGGGTTTTCTAGTTTTCATATGATGGATTAAGGTTTATTAGGGTTTTCTAGTTTCCATAAGATGGATTAGGGTTTATTAGGGTTTTCTTGTTTTATATGATGGATTAGGGTTTATTAGGGTTTTCTAGTTTTCATATGATGGATTAAGGTTTATTAGGGTTTTCTAGTTTTCATATGATGGATTAGGGTTTGTTAGGGTTTTCTAGTTTTCGTATGATGGATTAGGGTTTATTAGGGTTTTCTAGTTTTCATATGATGGATTAGGGTTTGTTAGCGTTTTCTAGTTTTCATATGATGGATTAGGGTTTATTAGGGTTTTCTAGTTTTCATATGATGGATTAAGGTTTATTAGGGGTTTCTAGTTTTCATATGATGGATTAGGGTTTATAAGGGTTTCTAGTTTTCTCACGATGGATTAGGGTTTATTAGGGTTTTCTAGTTTTCATATGATGGATTAGGGTTTATTAGGGTATTCTATTTTTCGTATGATGGATTAGGGTTTATTCGGTTTTCTAGTTTTAAAATGATGGATTAGGGTTTAATAGGGTTTTCTAATTTTCATATGATGGATTAGGGTTTATTATGGTTTTCTAGTTTTCATATGATAGATTAGGGTTTATTAGGGTTTTCTAGTTTTCATATGATGGATTAGGGTTTGTTAGGGTTTTCTAGTTTTATATGATGGATTAGGGTTTATTAGGGTTTTCTAGTTTTCATATGATGGATTTGGGTTTATTAGGGTTTTCTAGTTTTCATATGATGGATTAGGGTTTATTAGGGTTTTCTAGTTTTCATATGATGGATTAGGGTTTATTAGGGTTTTCTAGTTTTCATATGATGGATTAGGGTTTATTAGGGTTTTCTAGTTTTCATATGATAGATTAGGGTTAATTAGGGTTTTCTAGTTTTCATATGAGGGATTAGGGTTTATTTAGGTTTTCTAGTTTTCAAATGATGGATTAGGGTTTATTAGGGTTTTCTAGTTTTCATAAGATGGATTAGGGTTTATTAGGGTTTTCTAGTTTTATATGATGGATTAGGGTTTTCTAGTTTTCATATGATGGATTTGGGTTTATTAGGGTTTTCTAGTTTCATATGATGGATTAGAGTTTATTACGGTTTTCTAGTTTTCGTATGATGGATTAGGGTTTATTAGGGTTTTCTTGTTTTCCTATGATGGATTAGGGTTTATTAGGGTTTTCTAGTTTTCATATGATGGATTAGGGTTTATTACGGTTTTCTAGTTTTCAAATGATGGATTAGGGTTTATTAGGGTTTTCTAGTTTTCATATGATGGATTAGGGTTTATTAAGGTTTTCTAGTTTTCATATGATGGATTAGGGTTTATTAAGGTTTTCTAGTTTTCATATGATCTATTAGGGTTTATTAGGGTTTTCTAGTTTTCAGGTTTTCATATGATAGATTAGTGTTTATTAGGGTTTTCTTGTTTTCTTACGATGGATTAGGGTTTATTAGGGTTTTCTACTTTTCATATGATGGATTAGGGTTTATTAGGGTTTTCTAGTTTTCATATGATGGATTAGGGTTTATTCAGGTTTTCTAGTTTTCAAATGATGGATTAGGGTTTATTAGGGTTTTCTAGTTTTCATATGATGGATTAGGGTTTATTAGGGTTTTCTAGTTTTCATATGTTGGATTATGGTTTATTCAGATTTTCTAGTTTTCATATGATGGATTAGGGTTTATTAGGGTTTTCAAGTTTTCATATGATGGATTAGGGTTTTTGAATGTTGCAAATGATGTTATTAGGGTTTTCTAGTTTTCATATGATGGATTAGGGTTTATTAGGGTTTTCTAGTTTTCAAATGATGGATTAGGGTTTATTAGGGTTTTTTAGTTTTCATATGATGGATTAGGGTTTATTAGGGTTTTCTAATTCTCATATGATGGATTAGGGTTTATTAGGGTTTTCTAGTTTTCCTATGATGGATTAGGGTTTAGTAGGGTTTTCTAGTTTTCCTATGATGGACTAGGGTTTATTAGGGTTTTCTAGTTTTCATATGATGGATTAGGGTTTATTAAGGTTTTCTAGTTTTTATATGATGGATTAGGGTTTATGAAGGTTTTCTAGTTTTCATATGATGGATTAGGGTTTATTAGGGTTTTCTAGTTTTCATATAATGGATTAGGGTTTATTAGGGTTTTCTAGTTTTATATGATGGATTAGGGTTTATTAGGGTTTTCTAGTTTTTATATGATGGAATAGGGTTTATTAGGGGTTTCTAGTTTTCATATGATGGATTAGGGTTTATAAGGGTTTCTAGTTTTCTCACGATGGATTAGTGTTTATTAGGGTTTCTAGTTTTCATATGATAGATTAGGGTTTATTAGGGTTTTCTAGTTTTCATAAGATGGATTAGGGTTTATTAGGGTTTTCTAGTTTTATATGATGGATTAGGGTTTATTAGGGTTTTCTAGTTTTCATATAATGGATTAGGGTTTATTAGGTTTTTCTTGTTTTCATATGATGGATTAGGGTTTTCTAGTTTTCATATGATGGATTAGGGTTTATTAGGGTTTTCTAGTTTTCATATGATGGATTAGGGTTTATTAGGGTTTTCTAGTTTTCATATGATGGATTAGGGTTTATTAGGGTTTTCTAGTTTTCATAAGATGGATTAGGGTTTATTAGGGTTTTCTAGTTTTCATATGATGGATTAGGTTTATTAGGGTTTTCTTGTTTCCATAAGATGGATTAGGGTTTATTAGGGTTTTCTAGTTTTCATATGATGGATTAGGGTTTATTAGGGGTTTCTAGTTTTCATATGATGGATTAGGGTTTATTAGGGTTTTCTAGTTTTCATATGATGGATTAGGGTTTATTAGGGGTTTCTAGTTTTCATATGATGGATTAGGGTTTATAAGGGTTTCTAGTTTTCTCACGATGGATTAGGGTTTTCTAGTTTTCATATGATTGATTAGGGTTTATTAGGGTTTTCTAGTTTTCATATGATGGATTAGGGTTTATTAGGGTTTTCTTGTTTTCATATGATGGATTAGGGTTTTCTAGTTTTCATATGATGGATTAGGGTGTATTAGGGTTTTCTAGTTTTCATATGATGGATTAGGGTTTTTGAATGTTGCAAATGATGGTATTAGGGTCTTCTAGTTTTCATATGATGGATTAGGGTTTATTAGGGTTTTCTAGTTTTCATATGATGGATTAGGGTTTATTCGGTTTTCTAGTTTTAAAATGATGGATTAGGGTTTAATAGGGTTTTCTAATTTTCATATGATGGATTAGGGTTTATTATGGTTTTCTAGTTTTCGTATGATAGATTAGTGTTTATTAGGGTTTTATAGTTTTCATATGACGGATTAGGGTTTGTTAGGGTTTTCTAGTTTTATATGATGGATTAGGGTTTATTAGGGTTTTCTAGTTTTCATATGATGGATTTGGGTTTATTAGGGTTTTCTAGTTTTCATATGATGGATTAGGGTTTATTAGGGTTTTCTAGTTTTCATATGATGGATTAGGGTTTATTAGGGTTTTCTAGTTTTCATATGATGGATTAGGGTTTATTAGGGTTTTCTAGTTTTCAAATGATGGATTAGGGTTTATTAGGGTTTTCTAGTTTTCATAAGATGGATTAGGGTTTATTAGGGTTTTCTAGTTTTATATGATGGATTAGGGTTTATTAGGGTTTTCTAGTTTTCATATGATGGATCAGGGTTTATTACGGTTTTCTATTTTTCGTATGATGGATTAGGGTTTATTAGGGTTTTCTTGTTTTCCTATGATGGATTAGGGTTTATTAGGGTTTTTTAGTTTTCATATGATGGATTAGGGTTTATTACGGTTTTCTAGTTTTCATATGATGGATTACGGTTTATTAGGGTTTTCTAGCTTTTATATGATGGATTAGGGTTTATTAAGGTTTTCTAGTTTTCATATGATCGATTAGGGTTTATTAGGGTTTTCTAGTTTTCATATGATGGATTAGCGTTTATTAGGGGTTTCTGGTTTTCATATGATAGATTAGTGTTTATTAGGGTTTTCTTGTTTTCTTACGATGGATTAGGGTTTATTAGGGTTTTCTAGTTTTCATATTATGGATTAGGGTTTATTAGGGTTTTCTAGTTTTCATATGATGGATTAGGGTTTTTTCAGGTTTTCTAGTTTTCAAATGATGTATTAGGGTTTATTAGGGTTTTCTAGTTTTCATATGATGGATTAGGGTTTATTAGGATTTTCTAGTTTTCATATGATGGATTACGGTTTATTAGGGTTTTCTAGTTTTCATATGATGGATTAGGGTTTATTAAGGTTTTCGAGTTTTCATATGATAGATTAGTGTTTATTAGGGTTTTATAGTTTTCATATGATGGATTAGGGTTTGTTAGGGTTTTCTAGTTTTATATGATGGATTAGGGTTTATTAGGGTTTTGTAGTTTTCATATGATGGATTTGGGTTTATTAGGGTTTTCTAGTTTTCATATGATGGATTAGGGTTTATTAGGGTTTTCTAGTTTTCATATGATGGATTAGGGTTTATTAGGGTTTTCTAGTTTTCATATGATGGATTAGGGTTTATTATGGTTTTCTGGTTTTCATATGATAGATTAGGGTTTATTAGGGTTTTCTAGTTTTCATATGATGGATTAGGGTTTATTTAGGTTTTCTAGTTTTCAAATGATGGATTAGGGTTTATTAGGGTTTTCTAGTTTTCATAAGATGGATTAGGGTTTATTAGGGTTTTCTAGTTTTATATGATGGATTAGGGTTTATTAGGGTTTTCTAGTTTTCATATGATGGATTTGGGTTTATTAGGGTTTTCTAGTTTTCATATGATGGATCAGGGTTTATTACGGTTTTCTAGTTTTCGTATGATGGATTAGGGTTTATTAGGGTTTTCTTGTTTTCCTATGATGGATTAGGGTTTATTAGGGTTTTTTAGTTTTCATATGATGGATTAGGGTTTATTATGGTTTTCTAGTTTTCATATGATGGATTACGGTTTATTAGGGTTTTCTAGTTTTCATATGATGGATTAGGGTTTATTAAGGTTTTCTAGTTTTCATATGATCGATTAGGGTTTATTAGGGTTTTCTAGTTTTCATATAATGGATTAGCGTTTATTAGGGGTTTCTGGTTTTCATATGATAGATTAGTGTTAATTAGGGTTTTCTTGTTTTCTTACGATGGATTAGGGTTTATTAGGGTTTTCTAGTTTTCATATGATGGATTAGGGTTTATTAGGGTTTTCTAGTTTTCATATGATGGATTTGGGTTTTTTCAGGTTTTCTAGTTTTCAAATGATGTATTAGGGTTTATTAGGGTTTTCTAGTTTTCATATGATGGATTAGGGTTTATTAGGGTTTTCTAGTTTTCATATGATGGATTATGGTTTATTCGGATTTTCTAGTTTTCATATGATGGATTAGGGTTTATTAGGGTTTTCTAGTTTTCATATAATGGATTAGGGTTTATTAGGGTTTTCTTGTTTTCATATGATGGATTAGGGTTTTCTAGTTTTCATATGATGGATTAGGGTTTATTAGGGTTTTCTAGTTTTCATATGATGGATTAGGGTTTTTGAATGTTGCAAATGATGGTATTAGGGTTTTCTAGTTTTCATATGATGGATTATGGTTTATTAGGGTTTTCTAGTTTTCATAAGATGGATTAGGGTTTATTAGGGTTTTCTAGTTTTCATATGATGGATTAGGTTTATTAGGGTTTTCTAGTTTCCATAAGATGGATTAGGGTTTATTAGGGTTTTCTAGTTTTCATATGATGGATTAGGGTTTATTAGGGTTTTCTAGTTTTCATATGATGGATTAGGGTTTATTAGGGGTTTCTAGTTTTCATATGATGGATTAGGGTTTATAAGGGTTTCTAGTTTTCTCACGATGGATTAGGGTTTATTAGGGTTTTCTAGTTTTCATATGATGGATTAGGGTTTATTAGGGTTTTCTAGTTTTCATATGATGGATTAGGGTTTATTAGGGTTTTCTAGTTTTCATATGATGGATTAGGGTTTATTAGGGTTTTCTAGTTTTCATATGATAGATTAGGGTTTATTAGGGTTTTCTAGTTTTCATATGAGGGATTAGAGTTTATTTAGGTTTTCTAGTTTTCAAATGATGGATTAGGGTTTATTAGGGTTTTCTAGTTTTCATAAGATGGATTAGGGTTTATTAGGGTTTTCTAGTTTTATATGATGGATTAGGGTTTATTAGGGTTTTCTAGTTTTCATATGATGGATTTGGGTTTATTAGGGTTTTCTAGTTTTCATATGATGGATTAGGGTTTATTAGGGTTTTCTAGTTTTCATATGATGGATTAGGGTTTATTAGGGTTTTCTAGTTTTCATATGATGGATTAGGGTTTATTAGGGTTTTCTAGTTTTCATATGATGGATTTGGGTTTATTAGGGTTTTCTAGTTTTCATATGATGGATTAGGGTTTATTAGGGTTTTCTAGTTTTCATATGATGGATTAGGGTTTATTAGGGTTTTCTAGTTTTCAAATGATGGATTAGGGTTTATTAGGGTTTTCTAGTTTTCATAAGATGGATTAGGGTTTATTAGGGTTTTCTAGTTTTATATGATGGATTAGGGTTTATTAGGGTTTTCTAGTTTTCATATGATGGATCAGGGTTTATTACGGTTTTCTAGTTTTCGTATGATGGATTAGGGTTTATTAGGGTTTTCTTGTTTTCCTATGATGGATTAGGGTTTATTAGGGTTTTTTAGTTTTCATATGATGGATTAGGGTTTATTACGGTTTTCTAGTTTTCATATGATGGATTACGGTTTATTAGGGTTTTCTAGTTTTCATATGATGGATTAGGGTTTATTAAGGTTTTCTAGTTTTCATATGATCGATTAGGGTTTATTAGGGTTTTCTAGTTTTCATATGATGGATTAGCGTTTATTAGGGGTTTCTGGTTTTCATATGATAGATTAGTGTTTATTAGGGTTTTCTTGTTTTCTTACGATGGATTAGGGTTTATTAGGGTTTTCTAGTTTTCATATTATGGATTAGGGTTTATTAGGGTTTTCTAGTTTTCATATGATGGATTAGGGTTTTTTCAGGTTTTCTAGTTTTCAAATGATGTATTAGGGTTTATTAGGGTTTTCTAGTTTTCATATGATGGATTAGGGTTTATTAGGGTTTTCTAGTTTTCATATGATGGATTACGGTTTATTAGGGTTTTCTAGTTTTCATATGATGGATTAGGGTTTATTAAGGTTTTCTAGTTTTCATATGATAGATTAGTGTTTATTAGGGTTTTATAGTTTTCATATGATGGATTAGGGTTTGTTAGGGTTTTCTAGTTTTATATGATGGATTTGGGTTTATTAGGGTTTTCTAGTTTTCAT
Source organism: Cichorium intybus (assembly GCA_023525715.1). Taxonomy (NCBI): domain Eukaryota; kingdom Viridiplantae; phylum Streptophyta; class Magnoliopsida; order Asterales; family Asteraceae; genus Cichorium; species Cichorium intybus. The sequence goes on along the minus strand of JAKNSD010000034.1, from coordinate 1,936,685 downwards.
ATGATGGATTAGGGTTTATTAGGGTTTTCTAGTTTTCATATGATGGATTATGGTTTATTAGGGTTTTCTAGTTTTCATATGATGGATTAGGGTTTATTATGGTTTTCTGGTTTTCATATGATAGATTAGGGTTTATTAGGGTTTTCTAGTTTTCATATGAGGGATTAGGGTTTATTTAGGTTTTCTAGTTTTCAAATGATGGATTAGGGTTTATTAGGGTTATCTAGTTTTCATAAGATGGATTAGGGTTTATTAGGGTTTTCTAGTTTTATATGATGGATTAGGGTTTATTAGGGTTTTCTAGTTTTTATATGATGGATTTGGGTTTATTAGGGTTTTCTAGTTTTCATATGATGGATCAGGGTTTATTACGGTTTTCTAGTTTTCGTATGATGGATTAGGGTTTATTAGGGTTTTCTTGTTTTCCTATGATGGCTTAGGGTTTATTAGGGTTTTTTAGTTTTCATATGATGGATTAGGGTTTATTACGGTTTTCTAGTTTTCATATGATGGATTACGGTTTATTAGGGTTTTCTAGTTTTCATATGATGGATTAGGGTTTATTAAGGTTTTCTAGTTTTCATATGATCGATTAGGGTTTATTAGCTTTTTCTAGTTTTCATATGATGGATTAGCGTTTATTAGGGGTTTCTGGTTTTCATATGATAGATTAGTGTTAATTAGGGTTTTCTTGTTTTCTTACGATGGATTAGGGTTTATTAGGGTTTTCTAGTTTTCATATGATGGATTAGGGTTTATTAGGGTTTTCTAGTTTTCATATGATGGATTAGGGTTTTTTCAGGTTTTCTAGTTTTCAAATGATGTATTAGGGTTTATTAGGGTTTTCTAGTTTTCATATGATGGATTAGGGTTTATTAGGGTTTTCTAGTTTTCATATGATGGATTATGGTTTATTCGGATTTTCTAGTTTTCATATGATGGATTAGGGTTTATTAGGGTTTTCTAGTTTTCATATAATGGATTAGGGTTTATTAGGGTTTTCTTGTTTTCATTTGATGGATTAGGGTTTTCTAGTTTTCATATGATGGATTAGGGTTTATTAGGGTTTTCTAGTTTTCATATGATGGATTAGGGTTTTTGAATGTTGCAAATGATGGTATTAGGGTTTATTAGGGTTTTCTAGTTTTCATATGATGGATTATGGTTTATTAGGGTTTTCTAGTTTTCATAAGATGGATTAGGGTTTATTAGGGTTTTCTAGTTTTCATATGATGGATTAGGTTTATTAGGGTTTTCTAGTTTCCATAAGATGGATTAGGGTTTATTAGGGTTTTCTAGTTTTCATATGATGGATTAGGGTTTATTAGGGTTTTCTAGTTTTCATATGATGGATTAGGGTTTATTAGGGTTTTCTAGTTTTCATATGATGGATTAGGGTTTATTAGGGGTTTCTAGTTTTCATATGATGGATTAGGGTTTATAAGGGTTTCTAGTTTTCTCACGATGGATTAGGGTTTATTAGGGTTTTCTAGTTTTCATATGATGGATTAGGGTTTATTAGGGTTTTCTAGTTTTCATATGATGGATTAGGGTTTATTAGGGTTTTCTAGTTTTCATATGATAGATTAGGGTTTATTAGGGTTTTCTAGTTTTCATATGAGGGATTAGAGTTTATTTAGGTTTTCTAGTTTTCAAATGATGGATTAGGGTTTATTAGGGTTTTCTAGTTTTCATAAGATGGATTAGGGTTTATTAGGGTTTTCTAGTTTTATATGATGGATTAGGGTTTATTAGGGTTTTCTAGTTTTCATATGATGGATTTGGGTTTATTAGGGTTTTCTAGTTTTCATATGATGGATTAGGGTTTATTAGGGTTTTCTAGTTTTCATATGATGGATTAGGGTTTATTAGGGTTTTCTAGTTTTCATATGATGGATTAGGGTTTATTAGGGTTTTCTAGTTTTCAAATGATGGATTAGGGTTTATTAGGGTTTTCTAGTTTTCATATGATGGATTAGGGTTTATTAGGGTTTTCTAGTTTTATATGATGGATTAGGGTTTATTAGGGTTTTCTAGTTTTATATGATGGATTAGGGTTTATTAGGGTTTTCTAGTTTTCATATGATGGATCAGGGTTTATTACGGTTTTCTAGTTTTCGTATGATGGATTAGGGTTTATTAGGGTTTTCTTGTTTTCCTATGATGGATTAGGGTTTATTAGGGTTTTTTAGTTTTCATATGATGGATTAGGGTTTATTACGGTTTTCTAGTTTTCATATGATGGATTACGGTTTATTAGGGTTTTCTAGTTTTCATATGATGGATTAGGGTTTATTAAGGTTTTCTAGTTTTCATATGATCGATTATGGTTTATTAGGGTTTTCTAGTTTTCATATGATGGATTAGCGTTTATTAGGGGTTTCTGGTTTTCATATGATAGATTAGTGTTTATTAGGGTTTTCTTGTTTTCTTACGATGGATTAGGGTTTATTAGGGTTATCTAGTTTTCATATGATGGATTAGGGTTTATTAGGGTTTTCTAGTTTTCATATGATGGATTAGGGTTTTTTCAGGTTTTCTAGTTTTCAAATGATATATTAGGGTTTATTAGGGTTTTCTAGTTTTCATATGATGGATTAGGGTTTATTAGGGTTTTCTAGTTTTCATATGATGGATTACGGTTTATTAGGGTTTTCTAGTTTTCATATGATGGATTAGGGTTTATTAAGGTTTTCTAGTTTTCATATGATAGATTAGTGTTTATTAGGGTTTTATAGTTTTCATATGATGGATTAGGGTTTGTTAGCGTTTTCTAGTTTTATATGATGGATTAGGGTTTATTAGGGTTTTGTAGTTTTCATATGATGGATTTGGGTTTATTAGGGTTTTCTAGTTTTCATATGATGGATTAGGGTTTATTAGGGTTTTCTAGTTTTCATATGATGGATTAGGGTTTATTAGGGTTTTCTAGTTTTCATATGATGGATTAGGGTTTATTAGGGTTTTCTAGTTTTCATATGAGGGATTAGGGTTTATTTAGGTTTTCTAGTTTTCAAATGATGGATTAGGGTTTATTAGGGTTTTCTACTTTTCATAAGATGGATTAGGGTTTATTAGGGTTTTCTAGTTTTATATGATGGATTAGGGTTTATTAGGGTTTTCTAGTTTTCATATGATGGATTTGGGTTTATTAGGGTTTTCTAGTTTTCATATGATGGATCAGGGTTTATTACGGTTTTCTAGTTTTCGTATGATGGATTAGGGTTTATTAGGGTTTTCTTGTTTTCCTATGATGGATTAGCGTTTATTAGGGTTTTTTAGTTTTCATATGATGGATTAGGGTTTATTACGGTTTTCTAGTTTTCATATGATGGATTACGGTTTATTAGGGTTTTCTAGTTTTCATATGATGGATTACGGTTTATTAAGGTTTTCTAGTTTTCATATGATCGATTAGGGTTTATTAGGGTTTTCTAGTTTTCATATGATGTATTAGCGTTTATTAGGGGTTTCTGGTTTTCATATGATAGATTAGTGTTTATTAGGGTTTTCTTGTTTTCTTACGATGGATTAGGGTTTATTAGGGTTTTCTAGTTTTCATATGATGGATTAGGGTTTATTAGGGTTTTCTAGTTTTCATATGATGGATTAGGGTTTTTTCAGGTTTTCTAGTTTTTTTTTTGGGTAAAGAGGGCGGCACCTCTGGCAAATTTTATTAATAAAAAGAATAAATACAATATAAGGCTGGGGACTCCCCACCAAAAAAAGGAAAATCCATTGGGACAGGCCCCAACGGACAACAAGCTAAACTAGGAACCAAACCAAGAGAATGAACCATAAGCAAAGAAGAACATAAAGGAAAGCAACCTGCAAAACAAACAAACCATACAAGCCAAAACAAGCAGAGAAAAAGGAAAGCGCAGAGGGGGAAAATTAAGGGAGGGTCCAAATAGTTTTAGCCAAATCAACATTAGTGCAAGTTTTCAAAGAAAGACTCAGCAGTCTACAGCGGATATCATCCTTAACACAATTCACAACAGCATGATGAGATCTTTTTATTTTTTTAAAAATGCGTAAATTTCTTTCCCGCCAGATGTGGTAGACTGCTCCAGCAAAAACAAGTCTTCTAATGATGGACCAAATGGTCTTGTTTTTATTAAAGGGGTTGAGTTGACTAATGATATCAGACCAGCTATCAGTGGAGAAGGAGAGATTCATGACTTGATGGAGGTCATGCCAAACCAAAGAAGTGAAAGAACATTCAAAGAAGAGATGGGAAAGGGAATCCGGACAATCCCCGCAGAACGCACATATGAGATTGGAATTAGTGTCCCAAATTTTGATTTTATCATGAGTCTTAAGACGATCTTTAAGAGCAACCCAAAGAATGAAAGCATGTCTGGGGATGTTCTGGGAGAACCAAACAAGATGAAACCAAATGACCGGTTGGTGATAGGGGCGAATAGACTGCCACACAGATCGAACAGAGAAAGGAGAGAGTTGACCTTCTGTAGATCTCCAAAGGAGTTTATCAGGGACGGAAGTGGAAATAGTAGGAGGGTTATGAGAAAGAAGAGCACCATGGGAATCCCTCCAACACTGAGGGCGAACCCAAGATCCGTTAAGAACCAGGTCAGCAACCTTAGTATCAGGAGTGAAACCCGCATCATGGATGTCACGAACAGACAAGAATTTAGAAAGAGGGCCCGCAGGGTGCCAATTATCGAACCAAGCAGAAGTAGAGCATCCATCACCTATCTGGAAAACTATATACTCCCTTATCTTATCCCGCATATCCAGGATGTTACGCCAGGCAAATCCAGTACCGTATTTTTTGGGGGCATCCCAAAAGTTACGACCACATAAACGGTATGAGTGGATCCACTTAACCCATAGTGACTCTTTCTTGGAAAGAAGTCTCCAAACATGGGAAGCCATAAGAGCAACATTCCAGATAGCAAGATTACGAATGCCAAGACCACCATGTTCCTTAGGAAGGCAAACAGTTTTCCAGGAGACTTTAGCTTTACCACGCTTCAGCTCACCATGGCACCAGAGGAAACCTCTCATGAGCTTCTCAATATCGTTAGAGATAGATTTAGGAAGAATAAAGACAGAAGCCCAATAGATTTGAGTAGAAGAAAGGACAGAGAGGATGAGCTGGAGACGACCAGCAAAGGAAAGAGACTTGTTTTTCCAGTCATTAATCCTGCATTTGACTTTGTCAACAAGGCCTTTACAGTCTTTGTGGGCAAGACGGTTGGTGATAAGAGGAACGCCAAGGTATCGGACAGGGAAAGAACCCTCAGGAAACTTAACAATAAGGTCAATGGCAGCCCTGGTCCTCTCACCAACATTACAGTAGAAGGCTTCACTCTTCGTAGTATTGGGATGGAGGCCAGAAACCCCAGAGAATTCGTCAAGCGAATCACATATGAGTTTAACCGAAGAGCTATCACCATGGCAGAATAGAAGGAGATCGTCGGCAAAGCAGAGATGGGTGATATTTTGATCATCACATTGTCTGTGGAATTTAAAAGAATCAGAATCATGGATGTTTCTCTTGATCATAAGGTTAAGCACTTCCATGACAAGAGTGAAGAGATAAGGAGAGAGGGGGTCACCCTGCCGAAGGCCCCTTTTACCGTCGAAATATCCATGAGTATTCCCATTGATACTCACAGAGTAAGTAACCGTGGAAACACATGTCATGATCCAGTCAATCATACGATCTGGGAATCCAATCCCAAACAAGATGGTCCGCAGAAACGTCCAGTCAACCGTGTCGTAGGCTTTTTGAATATCAACCTTAAAAGCACACCTAGGAGGACCACGATGACGATGATAATCACGCATGAGCTCGTGGACAAGAAGGACGTTGTCGGTGATCAAACGACCAGGGATGAAAGCAGACTGGTTTTCATCAACCAGGGAAGAAAGATGATTTTTATACGATTCGCAATAAGCTTGCTGATACATTTGTAAACAACGTTACAACAAGCTATAGGGCGGAAATCAGTGACGTTGGAGGGGGAATCAACTTTAGGGATGAGCGCAAGGATGGTGCTGTTGAAGGACTTAAGAAGTTTGCCAGAATTGAAAAATTCCTTAACAGCCATACAGAAATCAGGACCCACAATATCCCAAGCCGACTTGAAGAACTTAGCAGAGAAACCATCAGAACCAGGAGCTTTATCATCACCCATCTGGAACAGGACACACTTAACCTCCGCGTCAGTAACAGGAGTAATCATGGCGGCAGACTGAAGGGGGGAAAGCTTATTAGAGAAGAGGGAAGAAGGATCACGAATAGCAATGGAAGGCTGGGCAGAACCCAAGAAGGCTTGAAAGTGAGAAACAAAAAGATTAGGAAGATCGTTCCCCGAGATCCAGTTACCATGAGCATCCTGGATAGAATTAATACGATTGCGAGATTTACGGCTTTTAACCGCTTTGTGGAAAAAAGCCGAATTTTTATCACCCTCACGCAGCCAGTTAACCTTAGCCTTTTGTTTCAGGAACCTCTCTTCATCCAGGCTAGCCTCGTTATAAGCGAGGAGATACCTGCATTGTTCTTCACGAAGATCCTTATTGAAAGGTTCCCGATCCAAAGCAATTTGAACTCTATCAAGCTCATTACGAAGAGAGATAACCTTAGAAAAGAGGTTTCCCTGGTTGCGAAGCATCTTACGTATAGGCACTTTTAGATTTTTAAGGTTTTTGAAAACCTTATACATCCGATATCCAGTGATATTAGGGTTCCAAGAAGAGGCAACAATCTGCTTGAAATCGTTTTTATAAGTCAGGAAATTAGGGAACTTGAAAGGTTTAGGTTTGAAAGGGGCACGATGGGGGAGAGAAAGCACAGCAGGAGTATGATCGGACGAACTGTAAGGGAGAAAATTGACAGTAGAGGAAGGGAAAGAAGCAACGAAGTGAGTATTTCCCATGACACGATCGATCTTCTTGAGGATGCCACCCGAACCATTAGGAGACTTTGTCCATGTATAGAAGAGACCTTTATAGTTAAGATCCTCCATTTCCATCAGATTGACACAGTCCCTGAAGTCCTCCATGGCACGAGAAATCCCAGAAGACCCGGAGGTGCTATCTTTGATATCAAGAGCAACATTGAAATCACCCATAAGAATCCAAGGGCTATCTCTAACCACATTCTTATGGACCGCAAGAGAATGCCAGAGAGAACGACGCATAATGTGATCATTATGAGCATAGACGAAGGAGCAGAAGAAGGATTTATTAGAATCACGAATATTAACTTTGAAATGCATAACCTGATCATTTAAGTCGATAAGCATCATATCAATGGCCATTGGATCCCAGGCAACCACGATTCTAGCCCCTCTAGGGGAGAAGAGACCGTTGGACGACCACGACCAAGAGCCAAAAGTACGACTACAGATAAGAGGGAGATTAGGGAAGGAAGCACGAGTCTCAAGAGAAGCACAAATACGAAGATTTTGATCGCGGATAAGATCTCTCAAGGCTTTCTGATGAGAAGGCTTACAGAGCCCGCGAGTATTCCAAGCAGCGATGTGCGTCATATGGAAACTTGGATGGGGGTGGAGTCCATCTGCTCGGACACCGGAGCTATCATAGGGTGATCATTATAGGATCCAGACTCATTGACAATGAACTGGGCAGTGTCACCATCATCAGAATCAACCTCAATACTAATATCCTCAACGATTAGATCATCAGAATCAGGATCAAAATCATCAGGACTAGAGTGGGAAGGAGCACCAGAATGGGGCAGGGGGACAGAAGAAGAAGGAATATCAGTGACGTCAGAGGAACATGCCTCTAGAATGGAGAAGGCGTTGAATAAAGGAGTGGAGGATTCAAACTGATCTAGGGGCTGGGAAGAAGAAAGACGAATGATAGGGCTAGGGAATCCAACAATAGCCGACTTATCCTTCATTGGGGGATTAGGGGAATTGTTGAATAAAAGGGGGCTATTATTAATATGAATCGGACGTTTTTCAAAGCGTTTCTTATTTCTAATGGTTTTTAAATTGTTATTATTTTTGGAAGTGGGATTATCTTGGGTATTGTTTTGGTATTTTCTACTAGTATTGCTTTTAGAAGATTCATTATATTTATTATCCTTAATAGAAACCTGTTTTGAAGAATTTTTCTTATTTGAAACCATAGTAAAATGATCAGTATTATCAATAATAGAAGTAGCGTTAATGGTAGAAGTATCCATATTTTTAGCAATAGAGGGAGCATTAGTTTTAGTAATGACATGCATACAGACATGAGTTTCGTGACCGACCACCTTACAATGAGAGCACATAGGTGGTTTCCATTCATACTCAACTCTAAGGGTATGGGAAGAGAATTCCAAAGTTTCAGGATCTGGGATACGGATATTAATTTTTTCCACCCATGATGGACGAGTTGGGACTTCTAAAAGGACACGAGCATAAACTGCTTTACCCACAGCATAAGTACACATGTTAGCTGTATAAGAGTCCATAGCAAGAGGCTTACCAATTTTAGAAGCAATGTGACTTAATCCTTCCTCACTCCAAGTCTCATAAGGGATGTCATGTATTTTAATCCATAGAGGAAGTTTGTCATGGTTGTTTCTATGAATGCTAAGACCGGGTCTCCATTTTTGCATAACAATGGGGGCACTCCTAAATGTCCATGGGCCGTGAGTGATAACATGTTTTAGACCTTGGTCATTGTTAAATTTAAAAAGATAGATACCGTTACCATTTAACAAAACATCTTCCAGACCATGTTTAGACCACATCTTAGAGGCTAGATAACGAACATCTGAATAATTCAATTTACATCCCACGAAATAACCACATATGGTTCTAGCATGAGTCTCACATATCTTATTAACAACATTAATCGGTATATCTACTGGCACTTCAATATCATTACTCAGATTAGGAATGAAACGAAAGTTTTCGCTGGAATGTTTATTAGGACCACTTAAAATGTTCGCTTGAGAGTTAACAAGCATAGGTAATTTACTCGACCAAGCATTGTAATTTATATCTTTTACTGCCAAGTTATCATTGATTTTACTTTGGTTGTTGGAATTATGTAATTTAATAACCTCTGCTTCATTACTAACGCTAGAAACAGGAATATGGATATCCGGTTTATGAATTACATATTTTTTAGAATTAGATGGCTTATTATTGTAAGCCCACTTTGTTTTATTATTATCATTGGGCTTATGGATGTTAATTCTAGGATAAGCATAGGTTTGTTGTTGGTGGCCCAAATGGGAATGAAAATTAGGGAGGCCCAATAGAGAAGGTTGATGGTCTTTAATGTTTTTACCCTTGATCGAAGGTTTAGGATCCGCACACATAGAATAGGTGATCGGCTCATGCAAAGAGAAGGACATATCAAAAGGTGAAGCATGTGAATCCTTTGTCTCCTTGTCTCCCACTAACCCTATGCTATCATTCTTGTCTCCCCACTCACCCCTTACTTTAGACTTTTCACTCACTAGTTTATTGTTTAAATCACATAATAAATTCAAATTGGAAGGAGTAGCATTTAAAAAAGAGTGATCGGCATTAATACCTCTAGAGTTGTTGACCGTTGAGAATATGGAGCGTGTAGTTGGAGCGTGGAGTACATTTTCAGCATGGGAAGCATCAACTCCGTCTTTCGCATTGTTATTGATCACGTTTGCAGGTTGATATTGACGTTCACCATGGCTTGTAGGAAGGATAGTGTAGTTCCCGTGAAGAGGAAGAGGATGATCTTCTTTACCTTGTTGTTTGAGCATATTAATTTCTTCCCCACTCTTCATGTTTGTCGGAACTATATTAACTTCTTCCTCTTCACCATTGCTGGAAATTTGTTTCGTGATTTTATGTTGAGCAGGAAAACCGAAGCTTGAATTGATGAGGACACCCTCTTCCTTGTCCGTAAGAGTGCCACCTTCAATCACTTCATCACCTTTATGTTCGTATTCACTAACTCCCTTGGATGCAGATTCACGGTTAGCATAAGATCCTTCTTCAGAAGTGTTCTTTATCTTTGTATATTCGACATATTCAGCATCTTCTTCTTCAGAGGAGCAATCCGTGAGCCTTCCTTGGTGCATCTCAAGATCAACATCTGTACCAACATCTTCAGGAGCTGCTTGTGTAAAAGATTTAAAAGTGTCACCTGCTTGAATCGAGTCACTCTTCTCAAAAACATGATTCACTCCATAATCGTTATATGTTTCAGGATTATTATGAGAATGAATATGTAATTTATTTCCAGCAGCTAAATCTGTAAAATATTTTTGGTTAATAACAGATTTATTTTTGTGAATGGTTCTATCAAGTTGTTTGAAAAAATAAGGCTGTTTTGTTTTTATGTTTTTTAATCTTTTTTCAACCAAATTCAAAGTAATTTCATGATCTATAAAACCATGTGCAGGAAATATAAGTTTATGATTTTCTAAAACATTTTCATTTTCCAGAGATTGATCTGAACCAGGTATTATGCATGGTGAAACACCAGCCATAATAAAAATAATAATACAAAAACTTTAAAGTTTGCAAAAAATCTAATAGCTTGCTTAGAACACAACCCAAAATAACTCAAAAACTTTCTAGAGAGAGAAAATTCTAGAGAGAGGTTAGAGAGAAAAAAGGGTTTTCTAGTTTTCTGGGTTTTTTCTAGAGAGAGGTTAGAGAGACTCTCTAACCTCTCTCTAGAAAAAACCCAGAAAACTAGAAAACCCTTTTTTCTCTCTAACCTCTCTCTAGAATTTTCTCTCTCTAGAAAGTTTTAGAGTTATTTTGGGTTGTGTTCTAAGCAAGCTATTAGATTTTTTGCAAACTTTAAAGTTTTTGTATTATTATTTTTATTATGGCTGGTGTTTCACCAGGCATAATACCTGGTTCAGATCAATCTCTGGAAAATGAAAATGTTTTAGAAAATCATAAACTTATATTTCCTGCACATGGTTTTATAGATCATGAAATTACTTTGAATTTGGTTGAAAAAAGATTAAAAAACATAAAAACAAAACAGCCTTATTTTTTCAAACAACTTGATAGAACCATTCACAAAAATAAATCTGTTATTAACCAAAAATATTTTACAGATTTAGCTGCTGGAAATAAATTACATATTCATTCTCATAATAATCCTGAAACATATAACGATTATGGAGTGAATCATGTTTTTGAGAAGAGTGACTCGATTCAAGCAGGTGACACTTTTAAATCTTTTACACAAGCAGCTCCTGAAGATGTTGGTACAGATGTTGATCTTGAGATGCACCAAGGAAGGCTCACGGATTGCTCCTCTGAAGAAGAAGAAGATGCTGAATATGTCGAATATACAAAGATAAAGAACACTTCTGAAGAAGGATCTTATGCTAACCGTGAATCTGCATCCAAGGGAGTTAGTGAATACGAACATAAAGGTGATGAAGTGATTGAAGGTGGCACTCTTACGGACAAGGAAGAGGGTGTCCTCATCAATTCAAGCTTCGGTTTTCCTGCTCAACATAAAATCACGAAACAAATTTCCAGCAATGGTGAAGAGGAAAAAGTTAATATAGTTCCGACAAACATGAAGAGTGGGGAAGAAATTAATATGCTCAAACCACAAGGTAAAGAAGATCATCCTCTTCCTCTTCACGGGAACTACACTATCCTTCCTACAAGCCATGGTGAACGTCAATATCAACCTGCAAACGTGATCAATAACAATGCAAAAGACGGAGTTGATGCTTCCCATGCTGAAAATGTACTCCACGCTCCAACTACACGCTCCATATTCTCAACGGTCAACAACTCTAGAGGTATTAATGCCGATCACTCTTTTTTAAATGCTACTCCTTCCAATTTGAATTTATTATGTGATTTAAACAATAAACTAGTGAGTGAAAAGTCTAAAGTAAGGGGTGAGTGGGGAGACAAGAATGATAGCATAGGGTTAGTGGGAGACAAGGAGACAAAGGATTCACATGCTTCACCTTTTGATATGTCCTTCTCTTTGCATGAGCCGATCACCTATTCTATGTGTGCGGATCCTAAACCTTCGATCTAGGGTAAAAACATTATAGACCATCAACCTTCTCTATTGGGCCTCCCTAATTTTCATTCCCATTTGGGCCACCAACAACAAACCTATGCTTATCCTAGAATTAACATCCATAAGCCCAATGATAATAATAAAACAAAGTGGGCTTACAATAATAAGCCATCTAATTCTAAAAAATATGTAATTCATAAACCGGATATCCATATTCCTGTTTCTAGCGTTAGTAATGAAGCAGAGGTTATTAAATTACATAATTCCAACAACCAAAGTAAAATCAATGATAACTTGGCAGTAAAAGATATAAATTACAATGCTTGGTCGAGTAAATTACCTATGCTTGTTAACTCTCAAGCGAACATTTTAAGTGGTCCTAATAAACATTCCAGCGAAAACTTTCGTTTCATTCCTAATCTGAGTAATGATATTGAAGTGCCAGTAGATATACCGATTAATGTTGTTAATAAGATATGTGAGACTCATGCTAGAACCATATGTGGTTATTTCGTGGGATGTAAATTGAATTATTCAGATGTTCGTTATCTAGCCTCTAAGATGTGGTCTAAACATGGTCTGGAAGATGTTTTGTTAAATGGTAACGGTATCTATCTTTTTAAATTTAACAATGACCAAGGTCTAAAACATGTTATCACTCACGGCCCATGGACATTTAGGAGTGCCACCATTGTTATGCAAAAATGGAGACCCGGTCTTAGCATTCATAGAAACAACCATGACAAACTTCCTCTATGGATTAAAATACATGACATCCCTTATGAGACTTGGAGTGAGGAAGGATTAAGTCACATTGCTTCTAAAATTGGTAAGCCTCTTGCTATGGACTCTTATACAGCTAACATGTGTACTTATGCTGTGGGTAAAGCAGTTTATGCTCGTGTCCTTTTAGAATTCCCAACTCGTCCATCATGGGTGGAAAAAATTAATATCCGTATCCCAGATCCTGAAACTTTGGAATTCTCTTCCCATACCCTTAGAGTTGAGTATGAATGGAAACCACCTATGTGCTCTCATTGTAAGGTGGTCGGTCACGAAACTCATGTCTGTATGCATGTCATTACTAAAACTAATGCTCCCTCTATTGCTAAAAATATGGATACTTCTACCATTAACGCTACTTCTATTATTGATAATACTGATCATTTTACTATGGTTTCAAATAAGAAAAATTCTTCAAAACAGGTTTCTATTAAAGATAATAAATATAATGAATCTTCTAAAAGCAATACTAGTAGAAAATACCAAAACAATACCCAAGATAATCCCACTTCCAAAAATAATAACAATTTAAAAACCATTAGAAATAAGAAACGCTTTGAAAAACGTCCGATTCATATTAATAATAGCCCCCTTTTATTCAACAATTCCCCTAATCCCCCAATGAAGGATAAGTCGGCTATTGTTGGATTCCCTAGCCCTATCATTCGTCTTTCTTCTTCCCAGCCCCTAGATCAGTTTGAATCCTCCACTCCTTTATTCAACGCCTTCTCCATTCTAGAGGCATGTTCCTCTGACGTCACTGATATTCCTTCTTCTTCTGTCCCCCTGCCCCATTCTGGTGCTCCTTCCCACTCTAGTCCTGATGATTTTGATCCTGATTCTGATGATCTAATCGTTGAGGATATTAGTATTGAGGTTGATTCTGATGATGGTGACACTGCCCAGTTCATTGTCAATGAGTCTGGATCCTATAATGATCACCCTATGATAGCTCCGGTGTCCGAGCAGATGGACTCCACCCCCATCCAAGTTTCCATATGACGCACATCGCTGCTTGGAATACTCGCGGGCTCTGTAAGCCTTCTCATCAGAAAGCCTTGAGAGATCTTATCCGCGATCAAAATCTTCGTATTTGTGCTTCTCTTGAGACTCGTGCTTCCTTCCCTAATCTCCCTCTTATCTGTAGTCGTACTTTTGGCTCTTGGTCGTGGTCGTCCAACGGTCTCTTCTCCCCTAGAGGGGCTAGAATCGTGGTTGCCTGGGATCCAATGGCCATTGATATGATGCTTATCGACTTAAATGATCAGGTTATGCATTTCAAAGTTAATATTCGTGATTCTAATAAATCCTTCTTCTGCTCCTTCGTCTATGCTCATAATGATCACATTATGCGTCGTTCTCTCTGGCATTCTCTTGCGGTCCATAAGAATGTGGTTAGAGATAGCCCTTGGATTCTTATGGGTGATTTCAATGTTGCTCTTGATATCAAAGATAGCACCTCCGGGTCTTCTGGGATTTCTCGTGCCATGGAGGACTTCAGGGACTGTGTCAATCTGATGGAAATGGAGGATCTTAACTATAAAGGTCTCTTCTATACATGGACAAAGTCTCCTAATGGTTCGGGTGGCATCCTCAAGAAGATCGATCGTGTCATGGGAAATACTCACTTCGTTGCTTCTTTCCCTTCCTCTACTGTCAATTTTCTCCCTTACAGTTCGTCCGATCATACTCCTGCTGTGCTTTCTCTCCCCCATCGTGCCCCTTTCAAACCTAAACCTTTCAAGTTCCCTAATTTCCTGACTTATAAAAACGATTTCAAGCAGATTGTTGCCTCTTCTTGGAACCCTAATATCACTGGATATCGGATGTATAAGGTTTTCAAAAACCTTAAAAATCTAAAAGTGCCTATACGTAAGATGCTTCGCAACCAGGGAAACCTCTTTTCTAAGGTTATCTCTCTTCGTAATGAGCTTGATAGAGTTCAAATTGCTTTGGATCGGGAACCTTTCAATAAGGATCTTCGTGAAGAACAATGCAGGTATCTCCTCGCTTATAACGAGGCTAGCCTGGATGAAGAGAGGTTCCTGAAACAAAAGGCTAAGGTTAACTGGCTGCGTGAGGGTGATAAAAATTCGGCTTTTTTCCACAAAGCGGTTAAAAGCCGTAAATCTCGCAATCGTATTAATTCTATCCAGGATGCTCATGGTAACTGGATCTCGGGGAACGATCTTCCTAATCTTTTTGTTTCTCACTTTCAAGCCTTCTTGGGTTCTGCCCAGCCTTCCATTGCTATTCGTGATCCTTCTTCCCTCTTCTCTAATAAGCTTTCCCCCCTTCATTCTGCCGCCATGCTTACTCCTGTTACTGACGCGGAGGTTAAGTGTGTCCTGTTCCAGATGGGTGATGATAAAGCTCCTGGTTCTGATGGTTTCTCTGCTAAGTTCTTCAAGTCGGCTTGGGATATTGTGGGTCCTGATTTCTGTATGGCTGTTAAGGAATTTTTCAATTCTGGCAAACTTCTTAAGTCCTTCAACAGCACCATCCTTGCGCTCATCCCTAAAGTTGATTCCCCCTCCAACGTCACTGATTTCCGCCCTATAGCTTGTTGTAACGTTGTTTACAAATGTATCAGCAAGCTTATTGCGAATCGTATAAAAAATCATCTTTCTTCCTTGGTTGATGAAAACCAGTCTGCTTTCATCCCTGGTCATTTGATCACCGACAACGTCCTTCTTGTCCACGAGCTCATGCGTGATTATCATCGTCATCGTGGTCCTCCTAGGTGTGCTTTTAAGGTTGATATTCAAAAAGCCTACGACACGGTTGACTGGACGTTTCTGCGGACCATCTTGTTTGGGATTGGATTCCCCGATCGTATGATTGACTGGATCATGACATGTGTTTCCACGGTTACTTACTCTGTGATTATCAATGGGAATACTCATGGATATTTCGACGGTAAAAGGGGCCTTCGGCAGGGTGACCCCCTCTCTCCTTATCTCTTCACTCTTGTCATGGAAGTGCTTAACCTTATGATCAAGAGAAACATCCATGATTCTGATTCTTTTAAATTCCACAGACAATGTGATGATCAAAATATCACCCATCTCTGCTTTGCCGACGATCTCCTTCTCTTCTGCCATGGTGATAGCTCTTCGGTTAAACTCATATGTGATTCGCTTGACGAATTCTCTGGGGTTTCTGGCCTCCATCCCAATACTACGAAGAGTGAAGCCTTCTACTGTAATGTTGGTGAGAGGACCAGGGCTGCCATTGACCTTATTGTTAAGTTTCCTGAGGGTTCTTTCCCTGTCCGATACCTTGGCGTTCCTCTTATCACCAACCGTCTTGCCCACAAAGACTGTAAAGGCCTTGTTGACAAAGTCAAATGCAGGATTAATGACTGGAAAAACAAGTCTCTTTCCTTTGCTGGTCGTCTCCAGCTCATCCTCTCTGTCCTTTCTTCTACTCAAATCTATTGGGCTTCTGTCTTTATTCTTCCTAAATCTATCTCTAACGATATTGAGAAGCTCATGAGAGGTTTCCTCTGGTGCCATGGTGAGCTGAAGCGTGGTAAAGCTAAAGTCTCCTGGAAAACTGTTTGCCTTCCTAAGGAACATGGTGGTCTTGGCATTCGTAATCTTGCTATCTGGAATGTTGCTCTTATGGCTTCCCATGTTTGGAGACTTCTTTCCAAGAAAGAGTCACTATGGGTTAAGTGGATCCACTCATACCGTTTATGTGGTCGTAACTTTTGGGATGCCCCCAAAAAATACGGTACTGGATTTGCCTGGCGTAACATCCTGGATATGCGGGATAAGATAAGGGAGTATATAGTTTTCCAGATAGGTGATGGATGCTCTACTTCTGCTTGGTTCGATAATTGGCACCCTGCGGGCCCTCTTTCTAAATTCTTGTCTGTTCGTGACATCCATGATGCGGGTTTCACTCCTGATACTAAGGTTGCTGACCTGGTTCTTAACGGATCTTGGGTTCGCCCTCAGTGTTGGAGGGATTCCCATGGTGCTCTTCTTTCTCATAACCCTCCTACTATTTCCACTTCCGTCCCTGATAAACTCCTTTGGAGATCTACAGAAGGTCAACTCTCTCCTTTCTCTGTTCGATCTGTGTGGCAGTCTATTCGCCCCTATCACCAACCGGTCATTTGGTTTCATCTTGTTTGGTTCTCCCAGAACATCCCCAGACATGCTTTCATTCTTTGGGTTGCTCTTAAAGATCGTCTTAAGACTCATGATAAAATCAAAATTTGGGACACTAATTCCAATCTCATATGTGCGTTCTGCGGGGATTGTCCGGATTCCCTTTCCCATCTCTTCTTTGAATGTTCTTTCACTTCTTTGGTTTGGCATGACCTCCATCAAGTCATGAATCTCTCCTTCTCCACTGATAGCTGGTCTGATATCATTAGTCAACTCAACCCCTTTAATAAAAACAAGACCATTTGGTCCATCATTAGAAGACTTGTTTTTGCTGGAGCAGTCTACCACATCTGGCGGGAAAGAAATTTACGCATTTTTAAAAAAATAAAAAGATCTCATCATGCTGTTGTGAATTGTGTTAAGGATGATATCCGCTGTAGACTGCTGAGTCTTTCTTTGAAAACTTGCACTAATGTTGATTTGGCTAAAACTATTTGGACCCTCCCTTAATTTTCCCCCTCTGCGCTTTCCTTTTTCTCTGCTTATTTTGGCTTGTATGGTTTGTTTGTTTTGCAGGTTGCTTTCCTTTATGTTCTTCTTTGCTTATGGTTCATTCTCTTGGTTTGGTTCCTAGTTTAGCTTGTTGTCCGTTGGGGCCTGTCCCAATGGATTTTCCTTTTTTTGGTGGGGAGTCTCCAGCCTTATATTGTATTTATTCTTTTTATTAATAAAATTTGCCACAGGTGCCGCCCTCTTTACCCAAAAAAAAACTAGAAAGCCCTAATAAACCCTAATCCATCATACGAAAACTAGAAAACCCTAGTAAACCCAAATCCATCATATGAAAACTAGAAAACCTTAATAAACCCTAATCCATCATATGAAAACTAGAAAACCCTAATAAACCCTAATCCATCATATAAAACTAGAAAACCCTAATAAACCCTAATCCATCTTATGAAAACTAGAAAACCCTAATAAACCCTAATCCATCATATGAAAACTAGAAAACCCTAATAAACCCTAATCCATCTTATGAAAACTAGAAAACCCTAATAAACCCTAATCCATCATATGAAAACTAGAAATCCCTAATACCATCATTTGCAACATTCAAAAACCCTAATCCATCATATGAAAACTAGACAACCCTAATAAACCCTAATCCAGCATATGAAAACTAGACAACCCTAACAAACCCTAATCCATCATATGAAAACAAGAAAACCTTAATAAACCCTAATCCATCATATGAAAACTAGAAAACCCTAATAAACCCTAATCCATCATATAAAACTAGAAAACCCTAATAAACCCTAATCCATCATATGAAAACTAGAAAACCCTAATAAACCCTAATCCATCATATAAAACTAGAAAACCCTAATAAACCCTAATCCATCATACGAAAACTAGAAAACCCTAATAAACCCTAATCCATCATATGAAAACTAGAAAACCCTAATAAACCCTAATCCATCATATGAAAACTAGAAAACCCTAATAAACCCTAATCTATTATATAAAACTAAAAAACCCTAATAAACCCTAATCAATCTTATGAAAACTAGAAAACCCTAATAAACCCTAATCCATCATATGAAAACTAGAAAACCCTAATAAACCCTAATCCATCTTATGAAAACTAGAAAACCTTAATAAACCCTAAGTCATCATATGAAAACTAGAAAACCCTTATAACATCATTTGCAACATTCAAAAAGCCTAATCCATCATATGAAAACTAAAAAACCCTAAGAAACCCTAATCCATCAAATGAAAACTAGAAAACCCTAACAAACCCTAATCCATCATATGAAAACTAGAAAACCCTAATAAACCCTAATCTTTCATATGAAAACTAGAAAACCCTAATAAACCTTAATCCATCATATGAAAATTAGAAAACCCTAATAAACCCTAATCCATCATTTTAAAACTAGAAAACCTGAATAAACCCTAATCCATCATATGAAAACTAGAAAACCCTAATCCATCATATGAAAACTAGAAAACCCTAATAAACCCTAATCCATCGTGAGAAAACTAGAAACCCTTGTAAACCCTAATCCATCATATTAAAACTAGAAACCCCTAATAAACCCTAATCCATCATATGAAAACTAGAAAACCCTAATAAACCCTAATCCATCATATGAAAACTAGAAAACCCTAATAAACCCTAATCCATCATATGAAAACTAGAAGCCCCAAATAAACCCTAATCCATTATATGAAAACTAGAAAACCCTAATAAACCCTAATCCATCATATGAAAACTAGAAACCCCAGTAAACCCTAATCCATCATACGAAAACTAGAAAACCCTAATAAACCCTAATCCATCATAGCAAAACTAGAAAACCCTAATAAACCCTAATCCATCATACGAAAACTAGAAAACCCTAATAAACCCTAATCCATCATATGAAAACTAGAAAACCCTAATAAACCCTAATCCATCATATGAAAACTAGAAAACCCTAATAAACCCTAATCTACTATATAAAACTAGAAAACTCTAATAAACCCTAATCCATCTTATGAAAACTAGAAAACCCTAATAACCCCTAACCCATCATATGAAAACTAGAAAACCCTAATAAACCCTAATCCATCTTATGAAAACTAGAAAACCTTAATAAACCCTAATTCATCATATGAAAACTAGAAAACCCTAATAACATCATTTGCAACATTCAAAAAGCCTAATCCATCATATGAAAACTAGAAAACCCTAAGAAACCCTAATCCATCATATGAAAACCAGAAAACCCTAACAAACTCTAATCCATCATATGAAAACTAGAAAACCCTAATAAACCCTAATCTATCATATGAAAACTAGAAAACCCTAATAAACCCTAATCCATTATATGAAAATTAGAAAACCCTAATAAACCCTAATCCGTCATTTTAAAACTAGAAAACTTGAACAAACCCTAATCCATCATATGAAAACTAGAAAACCCTAATAAACTCTAATCCATCATATGAAAACTAGAAAACCCTAATAAACCCTAATCCATCATGAGAAAACTAGAAACCCTTATAAACCCTAATCCATCATATGAAAACTAGAAACCCCTAATAAACCCTAATCCATCATATGAAAACTAGAAAACCATAATAAACCCTAATCCATCATATGAAAACTATAAAACGCTAACAAACCCTAATCCAACATATGAAAACTAGAAAACCCTAATAAACCCTAATCCATCATACGAAAACTAGAAAACCCTAGTAAACCCAAATCCATCCTATGAAAACTAGAAAACCCTAATAAACCCTAATCCATCATATGAAAACTAGAAAACCCTAATAAACCCTAATCCATCATATAAAACTAGAAAACCCTAATAAACCCTAATCCATCTTATGAAAACTAGAAAACCCTAATAAACCCTAATCCATCATATGAAAACTAGAAAACCCTAATAAACCCTAATCCATCTTATGAAAACTAGAAAACCCTAATAAACCCTAATCCATCATATGAAAACTAGAAATCCCTAATATCATCATTTGCAACATTCAAAAACCCTAATCCATCATATGAAAACTAGACAACCCTAATAAACCCTAATCCAGCATATGAAAACTAGAAAACCCTAACAAACCCTAATCCATCATATGAAAACAAGAAAACCCTAATAAACCCTAATCCATCATATGAAAACTAGAAAACCCTAATAAACCCTAATCCATCATATAAAACTAGAAAACCCTAATAAACCCTAATCCATCATACGAAAACTAGAAAACCCTAATAAACCCTAATCCATCATATGAAAACTAGAAAACCCTAATAAACCCTAATCCATCATATGAAAACTAGAAAACCCTAATAAACCCTAATCCATCATATGAAAACTAGAAAACCCTAATAAACCCTAATCCATCATATGAAAACTAGAAGCCCCAAATAAACCCTAATCCATTATATGAAAACTAGAAAACCCTAATAAACCCTAATCCATCATATGAAAACTAGAAACCCCAGTAAACCCTAATCCATCATATGAAAACTAGAAAACCCTAATAAACCCTAATCCATCATAGCAAAACTAGAAAACCCTAATAAACCCTAATCCATCATACGAAAACTAGAAAACCCTAATAAACCCTAATCCATCATATGAAAACTAGAAAACCCTAATAAACCCTAATCCATCATATGAAAACTAGAAAACCCTAATAAACCCTAATCTACTATATAAAACTAGAAAACCCTAATAAACCCTAATCCATCTTATGAAAGCTAGAAAACCCTAATAACCCCTAACCCATCATATGAAAACTAGAAAACCCTAATAAACCCTAATCCATCTTATGAAAACTAGAAAACCTTAATAAACCCTAATTCATCATATGAAAACTAGAAAACTCTAATAACATCATTTGCAACATTCAAAAAGCCTAATCCATCATATGAAAACTAGAAAACCCTAAGAAACCCTAATCCATCATATGAAAACCAGAAAACCCTAACAAACTCTAATCCATCATATGAAAACTAGAAAACCCTAATAAACCCTAATCTATCATATGAAAACTAGAAAACCCTAATAAACCCTAATCCATCATATGAAAATTAGAAAACCCTAATATAAACCCTAATCCGTCATTTTAAAACTAGAAAACTTGAACAAACCCTAATCAATCATATGAAAACTAGAAAACCCTAATAAACTCTAATCCATCATATGAAAACTAGAAAACCCTAATAAACCCTAATCCATCGTGAGAAAACTAGAAACCCTTACAAACCCTAATCCATCATATGAAAACTAGAAACCCCTAATAAACCCTAATCCATCATATGAAAACTAGAAAACCATAATAAACCCTAATCCATCATATGAAAACTATAAAACGCTAACAAACCCTAATCCATCATATGAAAACTAGAAAACCCTAATAAACCCTAATCCATCATACGAAAACTAGAAAACCCTAGTAAACCCAAATCCATCCTATGAAAACTAGAAAACCCTAATAAACCCTAATCCATCATATGAAAACTATAAAACCCTAATAAACCCTAATCCATCATATAAAACTAGAAAACCCTAATAAACCCTAATCCATCTTATGAAAACTAGAAAACCCTAATAAACCCTAATCCATCTTATGAAAACTAGAAAACCCTAATAAACCCTAATCCATCATATGAAAATTAGAAAACCCTAATAAACCCTAATCCATCATTTTAAAACTAGAAAACCTGAATAAACCCTAATTCATCATATGAAAACTAGAAAACCTAATAAACCCTAATCCATCATATGAAAACTAGAAAACCCTAATAAACCCTAATCCATCGTAAGAAAACTAGAAACCCTTATAAACCCTAATCCATCATATGAAAACTAGAAATCCCTAATACCATCATTTGCAACATTCAAAAACCCTAATCCATCATATGAAAACTAGACAACCCTAATAAACCCTAATCCAGCATATGAAAACTAGACAACCCTAACAAACCCTAATCCATCATATGAAAACAAGAAAACCTTAATAAACCCTAATCCATCATATGAAAACTAGAAAACCCTAATAAACCCTAATCCATCATATAAAACTAGAAAACCCTAATAAACCCTAATCCATCATATGAAAACTAGAAAACCCTAATAAACCCTAATCCATCATATAAAACTAGAAAACCCTAATAAACCCTAATCCATCATACGAAAACTAGAAAACCCTAATAAACCCTAATCCATCATACGAAAACTAGAAAACCCTAATAAACCCTAATCCATCATATGAAAACTAGAAAACCCTAATAAACCCTAATCCATCATATGAAAACTAGAAAACCCTAATAAACCCTAATCTATTATATAAAACTAAAAAACCCTAATAAACCCTAATCAATCTTATGAAAACTAGAAAACCCTAATAAACCCTAATCCATCATATGAAAACTAGAAAACCCTAATAAACCCTAATCCATCTTATGAAAACTAGAAAACCTTAATAAACCCTAAGTCATCATATGAAAACTAGAAAACCCTTATAACATCATTTGCAACATTCAAAAAGCCTAATCCATCATATGAAAACTAAAAAACCCTAAGAAACCCTAATCCATCAAATGAAAACTAGAAAACCCTAACAAACCCTAATCCATCATATGAAAACTAGAAAACCCTAATAAACCCTAATCTTTCATATGAAAACTAGAAAACCCTAATAAACCTTAATCCATCATATGAAAATTAGAAAACCCTAATAAACCCTAATCCATCATTTTAAAACTAGAAAACCTGAATAAACCCTAATCCATCATATGAAAACTAGAAAACCCTAATCCATCATATGAAAACTAGAAAACCCTAATAAACCCTAATCCATCGTGAGAAAACTAGAAACCCTTATAAACCCTAATCCATCATATTAAAACTAGAAACCCCTAATAAGCCCTAATCCATCATATGAAAACTAGAAAACCCTAATAAACCCTAATCCATCATATGAAAACTAGAAAACCCTAATAAACCCTAATCCATCATATGAAAACTAGAAGCCCCAAATAAACCCTAATCCATTATATGAAAACTAGAAAACCCTAATAAACCCTAATCCATCATATGAAAACTAGAAACCCCAGTAAACCCTAATCCATCATATGAAAACTAGAAAACCCTAATAAACCCTAATCCATCATAGCAAAACTAGAAAACCCTAATAAACCCTAATCCATCATACGAAAACTAGAAAACCCTAATAAACCCTAATCCATCATATGAAAACTAGAAAACCCTAATAAACCCTAATCCATCATATAAAAACTAGAAAACCCTAATAAACCCTAATCTACTATATAAAACTAAAAAACTCTAATAAACCCTAATCCATCTTATGAAAACTAGAAAACCCTAATAACCCCTAACCCATCATATGAAAACTAGAAAACCCTAATAAACCCGAATCCATCTTATGAAAACTAGAAAACCTTAATAAACCCTAATTCATCATATGAAAACTAGAAAACCCTAATAACATCATTTGCAACATTCAAAAAGCCTAATCCATCATATGAAAACTAGAAAACCCTAAGAAACCCTAATCCATCATATGAAAACCAGAAAACCCTAACAAACTCTAATCCATCATATGAAAACTAGAAAACCCTAATAAACCCTAATCCATCATACGAAAACTAGAAAACCCTAGTAAACCCAAATCCATCCTATGAAAACTAGAAAACCCTAATAAACCCTAATCCATCATATGAAAACTAGAAAACCCTAATAAACCCTAATCCATCATATAAAACTAGAAAACCCTAATAAACCCTAATCCATCTTATGAAAACTAGAAAACCCTAATAAACCCTAATCCATCATATGAAAACTAGAAAACCCTAATAAACCCTAATCCATCTTATGAAAACTAGAAAACCCTAATTAGCCCTAATCCATCATATGAAAACTAGAAATCCCTAATATCATCATTTGCAACATTCAAAAACCCTAATCCATCATATGAAAACTAGACAACCCTAATAAACCCTAATCCAGCATATGAAAACTAGAAAACCCTAACAAACCCTAATCCATCATATGAAAACAAGAAAACCCTAATAAACCCTAATCCATCATATGAAAACTAGAAAACCCTAATAAACCCTAATCCATCATATAAAACTAGAAAACCCAAATAAACCCTAATCCATCATACGAAAACTAGAAAACCCTAATAAACCCTAATCCATCATATGAAAACTAGAAAACCCTAATAAACCCTAATCCATCATATGAAAACTAGAAAACCCTAATAAACCGTAATCCATCATATGAAAACTAGAAAACCCTAATAAACCCTAATCCATCATATGAAAACTAGAAGCCCCAAATAAACCCTAATCCATTATATGAAAACTAGAAAACCCTAATAAACCCTAATCCATCATATGAAAACTAGAAACCCCAGTAAACCCTAATCCATCATATGAAAACTAGAAAACCCTAATAAACCCTAATCCATCATAGCAAAACTAGAAAACCCTAATAAACCCTAATCCATCATACGAAAACTAGAAAACCCTAATAAACCCTAATCCATCATATGAAAACTAGAAAACCCTAATAAACCCTAATCCATCATATGAAAACTAGAAAACCCTAATAAACCCTAATCTACTATATAAAACTAGAAAACCCTAATAAACCCTAATCCATCTTATGAAAGCTAGAAAACCCTAATAACCCCTAACCCATCATATGAAAACTAGAAAACCCTAATAAACCCTAATCCATCTTATGAAAACTAGAAAACCTTAATAAACCCTAATTCATCATATGAAAACTAGAAAACTCTAATAACATCATTTGCAACATTCAAAAAGCCTAATCCATCATATGAAAACTAGAAAACCCTAAGAAACCCTAATCCATCATATGAAAACCAGAAAACCCTAACAAACTCTAATCCATCATATGAAAACTAGAAAACCCTAATAAACCCTAATCTATCATATGAAAACTAGAAAACCCTAATAAACCCTAATCCATCATATGAAAATTAGAAAACCCTAATAAACCCTAATCCGTCATTTTAAAACTAGAAAACTTGAACAAACCCTAATCAATCATATGAAAACTAGAAAACCCTAATAAACTCTAATCCATCATATGAAAACTAGAAAACCCTAATAAACCCTAATCCATCGTGAGAAAACTAGAAACCCTTATAAACCCTAATCCATCATATGAAAACTAGAAACCCCTAATAAACCCTAATCCATCATATGAAAACTAGAAAACCATAATAAACCCTAATCCATCATATGAAAACTATAAAACGCTAACAAACCCTAATCCATCATATGAAAACTAGAAAACCCTAATAAACCCTAATCCATCATACGAAAACTAGAAAACCCTAGTAAACCCAAATCCATCCTATGAAAACTAGAAAACCCTAATAAACCCTAATCCATCATATGAAAAGTAGAAAACCCTAATAAACCCTAATCCATCATATAAAACTAGAAAACCCTAATAAACCCTAATCCATCTTATGAAAACTAGAAAACCCTAATAAACCCTAATCCATCATATGAAAACTAGAAAACCCTAATAAACCCTAATCCATCTTATGAAAACTAGAAAACCCTAATAAACCCTAATCCATCATATGAAAACTAGAAATCCCTAATATCATCATTTGCAACATTCAAAAACCCTAATACATCATATGAAAACTAGACAACCCTAATAAACCCTAATCCAGCATATGAAAACTAGAAAACCCTAACAAACCCTAATCCATCATATGAAAACAAGAAAACCCTAATAAACCCTAATCCATCATATGAAAACTAGAAAACCCTAATAAACCCTAATCCATCATATAAAACTAGAAAACCCTAATAAACCCTAATCCATCATACGAAAACTAGAAAACCCTAATAAACCCTAATCCATCATATGAAAACTAGAAAACCCTAATAAACCCTAATCCATCATATGAAAACTAGAAAACCCTAATAAACCCTAATCCATCATATGAAAACTAGAAAACCCTAATAAACCCTAATCCATCATATGAAAACTAGAAGCCCCAAATAAACCCTAATCCATTATATGAAAACTAGAAAACCCTAATAAACCCTAATCCATCATATGAAAACTAGAAACCCCAGTAAACCCTAATCCATCATATGAAAACTAGAAAACCCTAATAAACCCTAATCCATCATAGCAAAACTAGAAAACCCTAATAAACTCTAATCCATCATACGAAAACTAGAAAACCCTAATAAACCCTAATCCATCATATGAAAACTAGAAAACCCTAATAAACCCTAATCCATCATATGAAAACTAGAAAACCCTAATAAACCCTAATCTACTATATAAAACTAGAAAACCCTAATAAACCCTAATCCATCTTATGAAAGCTAGAAAACCCTAATAACCCCTAACCCATCATATGAAAACTAGAAAACCCTAATAAACCCTAATCCATCTTATGAAAACTAGAAAACCTTAATAAACCCTAATTCATCATATGAAAACTAGAAAACTCTAATAACATCATTTGCAACATTCAAAAAGCCTAATCCATCATATGAAAACTAGAAAACCCTAAGAAACCCTAATCCATCATATGAAAACCAGAAAACCCTAACAAACTCTAATCCATCATATGAAAACTAGAAAACCCTAATAAACCATAATCTATCATATGAAAACTAGAAAACCCTAATAAACCCTAATCCATCATATGAAAATTAGAAAACCCTAATAAACCCTAATCCGTCATTTTAAAACTAGAAAACTTGAACAAACCCTAATCAATCATATGAAAACTAGAAAACCCTAATAAACTCTAATCCATCATATGAAAACTAGAAAACCCTAATAAACCCTAATCCATCGTGAGAAAACTAGAAACCCTTATAAACCCTAATCCATAATATGAAAACTAGAAACCCCTAATAAACCCTAATCCATCATATGAAAACTAGAAAACCATAATAAACCCTAATCCATCATATGAAAACTAGAAAACGCTAACAAACCCTAATCCATCATATGAAAACTAGAAAACCCTAATAAACCCTAATCCATAATACGAAAACTAGAAAACCCTAGTAAACCCAAATCCATCATATGAAAACTAGAAAACCCTAATAAACCCTAACCCATCATATAAAACTAGAAAACCCTAATAAACCCTAATCCATCTTATGAAAACTAGAAAACCCTAATAAACCCTAATCCATCATATGAAAACTAGAAAACCCTAATAAACCCTAATCCATCATATGAAAACTAGAAAGCCCTAATACCATCATTTGCAACATTCAAAAACCCTAATCCATCATATGAAAACTAGAAAACCCTAATAAACCCTAATCCATCATACGAAAACTAGAAAACCCTAGTAAACCCAAATCCATCATATGAAAACTAGAAAACCCTAATAAACCCTAATCCATCATATGAAAACTAGAAAACCGTAATAAACCCTAATCCATCATATAAAACTAGAAAACCCTAATAAACCCTAATCCATCATATGAAAACTAGAAAACCCTAACAAACCCTAATCCATCATATGAAAACTAGAAAACCCTAATAAACCCTAATCCATCATATGAAAACTAGAAAACCCTAATCCATCATATGAAAACTAGAAAACCCTAATACCATCATTTGCAACATTCAAAAACCCTAATCCATCATATGAAAACTAGAAAACCCTAATAAACCCTAATCCATCATATGAAAACTAGAAAACTCTAACAAACCCTAATCCATCATATGAAAACAAGAAAACCCTAATAAACCCTAATCCATCATATGAAAACTAGAAAACCCTAATAAACCCTAATCCATCTTATGAAAACTAGAAAACCCTAATAAACCCTAATCCATCATATGAAAACTAGAAAACCCTAATAAACCCTAATCCATCATATGAAAATTAGAAAACCCTAATAAACCCTAATCCATCATTTTAAAACTAGAAAACCTGAATAAACCCTAATTCATCATATGAAAACTAGAAAACCTAATAAACCCTAATCCATCATATGAAAACTAGAAAACCCTAATAAACCCTAATCCATCGTAAGAAAACTAGAAACCCTTATAAACCCTAATCCATCATATGAAAACTAGAAATCCCAAATAAACCCTAATCCATCATATGAAAACTAGAAAACCTTAATAAACCCTAATTTATCATATGAAAACTAGAAAACCCTAATACCATCATTTGCAACATTCAAAAACCCTAATCCATCATATGAAAACTAGAAAACCCTAATAAACCCTAATCCATCATATGAAAACTAGAAAACCCTAACAAACCCTAATCCATCATATGAAAATTAGAAAACCCTAATAAACCCTAATCCATCATATGAAAACTAGAAAACCCTAATAAACCCTAATCCATCATACGAAAACTAGAAAACCCTAATAAACCCTAATCCATCATATGAAAACTAGAAAACCCTAATAAACCCTAATCTATCATATGAAAACTAGAAAACCCTAATAAACCCTAATTTATTATATAAAACTAGAAAACCCTAAAAAATCCTAATCCATGTTATGAAAACTAGAAAACCCTAATAAACCCTAATCCATCATATGAAAACTAGAAAACCCTAATAAACCCTAATCCATCTTATGAAAACTAGAAAACCTTAATAAACCCTAATTCATCATATGAAAACTAGAAAACCCTAATAACATCATTTGCAACATTCAAAAAGCCTAATCCATCATATGAAAACTAAAAAACCCTAAGAAACCCTAATCCATCATATGAAAACTAGAAAACCCTAATAAACCCTAATCCATCATATGAAAACTAGAAAACCCTAATAAACCCTAATCCATCTTATGAAAACTAGAAAACCCTAATAAACCCTAATCCATCATATGAAAACTAGAAAACCCTAATACAATCATTTGCAACATTCAAAAACCCTAATCCATCATATGAAAACTAGAAAACCCTAATAAACCCTAATCCATCATATGAAAACTAGAAAACTCTAACAAACCCTAATCCATCATATGAAAACTAGACAACCCTAATAAACCCTAATCCAGCATATGAAAACTAGAAAACCCTAACAAACCCTAATCCATCATATGAAAACAAGAAAACCCTAATAAACCCTAATCCATCATATGAAAACTAGAAAACCCAAATAAACCCTAATCCATCATATAAAACTAGAAAACCCTAATAAACCCTAATCCATCATACGAAAACTAGAAAACCCTAATAAACCCTAATCCATCATATGAAAACTAGAAAACCCTAACAAACCCTAATCCATCATATGAAAACTAGAAAACCCTAATAAACCCTAATCCATCATATGAAAACTAGAAAACCCTAATAAACCCTAATCCATCTTATGAAAACTAGAAAGCCCTAATAAACCCTAATCCATCATATGAAAACTAGAAAACCCTAATACCATCATTTGCAACATTCAAAAACCCTAATCCATCATATGAAAACTAGAAAACCCTAATAAACCCTAATCCATCATATGAAAACTAGAAAACTCTAACAAACCCTAATCCATCATATGAAAACAAGAAAACCCTAATAAACCCTAATCCATCATATGAACACTAGAAAACCCTAATAAACCCTAATCCATCTTATGAAAACTAGAAAACCCTAATAAACCCTAATCCATCATATGAAAACTAGAAAACCCTAATAAACCCTAATCCATCATATGAAAATTAGAAAACCCTAATAAACCCTAATCCATCATTTTAAAACTAGAAAACCTGAATAAACCCTAATCCATTATATGAAAACTAGAAAACCTAATAAACCCTAATCCATCATATGAAAACTAGAAAACCCTAATAAACCCTAATCCATCGTAAGAAAACTAGAAACCCTTATAAACCCTAATCCATCATATGAAAACTAGAAATCCCAAATAAACCCTAATCCATCATATGAAAACTAGAAAACCTTAATAAACCCTAATTCATCATATGAAAACTAGAAAACCCTAATACCATCATTTGCAACATTCAAAAACCCTAATCCATCATATGAAAACTAGAAAACCCTAATAAACCCTAATCCATCATATGAAAACTAGAAAACCCTAACAAACCCTAATCCATCATATGAAAATTAGAAAACCCTAATAAACCCTAATCCATCATATGAAAACTAGAAAACCCTAATAAACCCTAATCCATCATATAACACTAGAAAACCCTAATGAACCCTAATCCATCATACGAAAACTAGAAAACCCTAATAAACCCTAATCCATCATATGAAAACTAGAAAACCCTAATAAACCCTAATCCATCATATGAAAACTAGAAAACCCTAATAAACCCTAATCTATTATATAAAACTAGAAAACCCTAAAAAATCCTAATCCATCTTATGAAAACTAGAAAACCCTAATAAACCCTAATCCATCATATGAAAACTAGAAAACCCTAAGAAACCCTAATCCATCTTATGAAAACTAGAAAACCTTAATAAACCCTAATTCATCATATGAAAACTAGAAAACCCTAATAACATCATTTGCAACATTCAAAAAGCCTAATCCGTCATATGAAAACTAAAAAACCCTAAGAAACCCTAATCCATCATATGAAAACTAGAAAACCCTAACAAACCCTAATCCATCATATGAAAACTAGAAAACCCTAATAAACCCTAATCCATCATATGAAAACTAGAAAACCCTAATAAACCCTAATCCATCTTATGAAAACTAGAAAACCCTAATAAACCCTAATCCATCATATGAAAACTAGAAAACCCTAATACCATCATTTGCAACATTCAAAAACCCTAATCTATCATATGAAAACTAGAAAACCCTAATAAACCCTAATCCATCATATGAAAACTAGAAAACTCTAACAAACCCTAATCCATCATATGAAAACTAGACAACCCTAATAAACCCTAATCCAGCATATGAAAACTAGAAAACCCTAACAAACCCTAATCCATCATATGAAAACAAGAAAACCCTAATAAACCCTAATCCATCATATGAAAACTAGAAAACCCTAATAAACCCTAATCCATCATATAAAACTAGAAAACCCTAATAAACCCTAATCCATCATATGAAAACTAGAAAACCCTAATAAACCCTAATCCATCATATGAAAACTAGAAAACCCTAATAAACCCTAATCCATCATATGAAAACTAGAAGCCCCAAATAAACCCTAATCCATTATATGAAAACTAGAAAACCCTAATAAACCCTAATCCATCATATGAAAACTAGAAACCCCAGTAAACCCTAATCCATCATATGAAACTAGAAAACCCTAATAAACCCTAATCCATCATAGCAAAACTAGAAAACCCTAATAAACCCTAATCCATCATACGAAAACTAGAAAACCCTAATAAACCCTAATCCATCATATGAAAACTAGAAAACCCTAATAAACCCTAATCCATCATATGAAAACTAGAAAACCCTAATAAACCCTAATCTACTATATAAAACTAGAAAACCCTAATAAACCCTAATCCATCTTATGAAAGCTAGAAAACCCTAATAACCCCTAACCCATCATATGAAAACTAGAAAACCCTAATAAACCCTAATCCATCTTATGAAAACTAGAAAACCTTAATAAACCCTAATTCATCATATGAAAACTAGAAAACTCTAATAACATCATTTGCAACATTCAAAAAGCCTAATCCATCATATGAAATCTAGAAAACCCTAAGAAACCCTAATCCATCATATGAAAACCAGAAAACCCTAACAAACTCTAATCCATCATATGAAAACTAGAAAACCCTAATAAACCATAATCTATCATATGAAAACTAGAAAACCCTAATAAACCCTAATCCATCATATGAAAATTAGAAAACCCTAATAAACCCTAATCCGTCATTTTAAAACTAGAAAACTTGAACAAACCCTAATCAATCATATGAAAACTAGAAAACCCTAATAAACTCTAATCCATCATATGAAAACTAGAAAACCCTAATAAACCCTAATCCATCGTGAGAAAACTAGAAACCCTTATAAACCCTAATCCATCATATGAAAACTAGAAACCCCTAATAAACCCTAATCCATCATATGAAAACTAGAAAACCATAATAAACCCTAATCCATCATATGAAAACTAGAAAACGCTAACAAACCCTAATCCATCATATGAAAACTAGAAAACCCTAATAAACCCTAATCCATAATACGAAAACTAGAAAACCCTAGTAAACCCAAATCCATCATATGAAAACTAGAAAACCCTAATAAACCCTAATCCATCATATGAAAACTAGAAAACCCTAATAAACCCTAATCCATCATATAAAACTAGAAAACCCTAATAAACCCTAATCCATCTTATGAAAACTAGAAAACCCTAATAAACCTAATCCATCATATGAAAACTAGAAAACCCTAATAAACCCTAATCCATCATATGAAATCTAGAAAGCCCTAATACCATCATTTGCAACATTCAAAAACCCTAATCCATCATATGAAAACTAGAAAACCCTAATAAACCCTAATCCATCATACGAAAACTAGAAAACCCTAGTAAACCCAAATCCATCATATGAAAACTAGAAAACCCTAATAAACCCTAATCCATCATATAAAACTAGAAAACCCTAATAAACCCTAATCCATCATATGAAAACTAGAAAACCCTAACAAACCCTAATCCATCATATGAAAACTAGAAAACCCTAATAAACCCTAATCCATCATATGAAAACTAGAAAACCCTAATAAACCCTAATCCATCTTATGAAAACTAGAAAGCCCTAATAAACCCTAATCCATCATATGAAAACTAGAAAACCCTAATACCATCATTTGCAACATTCAAAAACCCTAATCCATCATATGAAAACTAGAAAACCCTAATAAACCCTAATCCATCATATGAAAACTAGAAAACTCTAACAAACCCTAATCCATCATATGAAAACAAGAAAACCCTAATAAACCCTAATCCATCATATGAAAACGAGAAAACCCTAATAAACCCTAATCCATCATATAACACTAGAAAACCCTAATAAACCCTAATCCATCTTATGAAAACTAGAAAACCCTAATAAACCTTAATCCATCATATGAAAACTAGAAAACCCTAATAAACCCTAATCCATCATATGAAAATTAGAAAACCCTAATAAACCCTAATACATCATTCTAAAACTAGAAAACCTGAATAAACCCTAATCCATCATATGAAAACTAGAAAACCTAATAAACCCTAATCCATCATATGAAAACTAGAAAACCCTAATAAACCCTAATCCATCGTAAGAAAACTAGAAACCCTTATAAACCCTAATCCATCATATGAAAACTAGAAATCCCAAATAAACCCTAATCCATCATATGAAAACTAGAAAACCTTAATAAACCCTAATTCATCATATGAAAACTAGAAAACCCTAATACCATCATTTGCAACATTCAAAAACCCAAATCCATCATATGAAAACTAGAAAACCCTAATAAACCCTAATCCATCATATGAAAACTAGAAAACCCTAACAAACCCTAATCCATCATATGAAAATTAGAAAACCCTAATAAACCCTAATCCATCATATGAAAACTAGAAAACCCTAATAAACCCTAATCCATCATATAACACTAGAAAACCCTAATAAACCCTAATCCATCATACGAAAACTAGAAAACCCTAATAAACCCTAATCCCTCATATGAAAACTAGAAAACCCTAATAAACCCTAATCCATCATATGAAAACTAGAAAACCCTAATAAACCCTAATCTATTATATAAAACTAGAAAACCCTAAAAAAATCCTAATCCATCTTATGAAAACTAGAAAACCCTAATAAACCCTAATCCATCATATGAAAACTAGAAAACCCTAATAAACCCTAATCCATCTTATGAAAACTAGAAAACCTTAATAAACCCTAATTCATCATATGAAAACTAGAAAACCCTAATAACATCATTTGCAACATTCAAAAAGCCTAATCCATCATATGAAAACTAAAAACCCCTAAGAAACCCTAATCCATCATATGAAAACTAGAAAACCCTAACAAACCCTAATCCATCATATGAAAACTAGAAAACCCTAATAAACCCTAATCCATCATATGAAAACTAGAAAACACTAATAAACCCTAATCCATCATATGAAAACTAGAAAACCCTAATACCATCATTTGCAACATTCAAAAACCCTAATCCATCATATGAAAACTAGAAAACCCTAATAAACCCTAATCCATCATATGAAAACTAGAAAACTCTAACAAACCCTAATCCATCATATGAAAACAAGAAAACCCTAATAAACCCTAACCCATCATATGAAAACTAGAAAACCCTAATAAACCCTAATCCATCATATAACACTAGAAAACCCTAATAAACCCTAATCCATCTTATGAAAACTAGAAAACCCTAATAAACCCTAATCCATCATATGAAAACTAGAAAACCCTAATAAACCCTAATCCATCATATGAAAATTAGAAAACCCTAATAAACCCTAATCCATCATTTTAAAACTAGAAAACCTGAATAAACCCTAATCCATCATATGAAAACTAGAAAACCTAATAAACCCTAATCCATCATATGAAAACTAGAAAACCCTAATAAACCCTAATCCATCGTAAGAAAACTAGAAACCCTTATAAACCCTAATCCATCATATGAAAACTAGAAACCCCAAATAAACCCTAATCCATCTTATAAAAACTAGAAAACCTTAATAAACCCTAATTCATCATATGAAAACTAGAAAACCCTAATACCATCATTTGCAACATTCAAAAACTCTAATCCATCATATGAAAACTAGAAAACCCTAATAAACCCTAATCCATCATATGAAAACTAGAAAACCCTAACAAACCCTAATCCATCATATGAAAACAAGAAAACCCTAATAAATCCTAATCCATCATATGACAACTAGAAAACCCTAATAAACCCTAATCCATCATATGAAAACTAGAAAACCCTAACAAACCCTAATCCATCATATGAAAACAAGAAAACCCTAATAAACCCTAATCCATCATATGAAAACTAGAAAACCCTAATAAACCCTAATCCATCATATAACACTAGAAAACCCTAATAAACCCTAATCCATCTTATGAAAACTAGAAAACCCTAATAAACCCTAATCCATCATATGAAAACTAGAAAACCTTAATAAACCCTAATCCATCGTAAGAAAACTAGAAACCCTTATAAACCCTAATCCATCATATGAAAACTAGAAACCCCAAATAAACCCTAATCCATTATATGAAAACTAGAAAACCCTAATTAACACTAATCCATCATATTAATACTAGAAAACCTTAATAAACCCTAATCCATCATATGAAAACTAGAAAACCCTAATAAACCCTAATCCATCATAGCAAAACTAGAAAACCCTAATAAACCCTAATCCATCATACGAAAACTAGAAAACCCTAATAAACCCTAATCCATCATTTGAAAACTAGAAAACCCTAATAAACCCTAATCCATCTTATGAAAACTAGAAAACCCTAATAAACCCTAATCTATTATATAAAACTAGAAAACCCTAAAAAATCCTAATCCATCTTATGAAAACTAGAAAACCCTAATAAACCCTAATCCATCATATGAAAACTAGAAAACCCTAATAAACCCTAATCCATCTTATGAAAACTAGAAAACCTTAATAAACCCTAATTCATCATATGAAAACTAGAAAACCCTAATAACATCATTTACAACATTCAAAAAGCCTAATCCATCATATGAAAACTAAAAAACCCTAAGAAACCCTAATCCATCATATGAAAACTAGAAAACCCTAAAAAACCCTAATCCATCATATGAAAACTAGAAAACCCTAATAAACCCTAATCTATCATATGAAAACTAGAAAACCCTAATAAACCCTAATCCATCATATGAAAATTGGAAAACCCTAATAAACCCTAATCCATCATTTTAAAACTAGAAAACCTGACTAAAACCTAATCCATCAAATGAAAACTAGAAACGCTTAATAAACCCTAATCCATCATATGAAAACTAGAAAACCCTAATAAACCCTAATCCATCATATGAAAACTAGAAAACGCTAACAAACCCTAATCCATCATATGAAAACTAGAAAACCCTAATAAACCCAAATCCAACATACGAAAACTAGAAAACCCTAATAAACCCTAATCCATCATATGAAAACTAGAAAACCCTAATAAACCCTAATCCATCATATGAAAACTAGAAAACCCTAATAAACCCTAATCCATCATATAAAACTAGAAAACCCTAATAAACGCTAATCCATCTTATGAAAACTAGAAAACCCTAATAAACCCTAATCCATCATATGAAAACTAGAAAACCCTAATAAACCCTAATCCATCTTATGAAAACTAGAAAACCCTAATAAACCCTAATCCATCATATGAAAACTAGAAAACCCTAATACCATCATTTGCAACATTCAAAAACCCTAATCCATCATATGAAAACTAGAAAACCCTAATAAACCCTAATCCATCATATGAAAACTAGAAAACCCAA
Source organism: Cichorium intybus (assembly GCA_023525715.1). NCBI lineage: Eukaryota > Viridiplantae > Streptophyta > Magnoliopsida > Asterales > Asteraceae > Cichorium > Cichorium intybus. The sequence continues at coordinate 1,899,695 of JAKNSD010000034.1, read as the reverse complement.
ACAAACCCTAATCCATCATATGAAAACAAGAAAACCCTAATAAACCCTAATCCATCATATTAATACTAGAAAACCTTAATAAACCCTAATCCATCATATGAAAACTAGAAAACCCTAATAAACCCTAATCCATCATAGCAAAACTAGAAAACCCTAATAAACCCTAATCCATCATACGAAAACTAGAAAACCCTAATAAACCCTAATCCATCATATGAAAACTAGAAAACCCTAATAAACCCTAATCCATCATATGAAAACTAGAAAACGCTAATAAACCCTAATCTATTATATAAAACTAGAAAACCCTAAAAAATCCTAATCCATCTTATGAAAACTAGAAAACCCTAATAAACCCTAATCCATCATATGAAAACTAGAAAACCCTAATAAACCCTAATCCATCTTATGAAAACTAGAAAACCTTAATAAACCCTAATTCATCATATGAAAACTAGAAAACCCTAATAGCATCATTTGCAACATTCAAAAAGCCTAATCCATCATATGAAAACTAAAAAACCCTAAGAAACCCTAATCCATCATATGAAAACTTGAAAACCCTAACAAACCCTAATCCATCATATGAAAACTAGAAAACCCTAATAAACCCTAATCTATCATATGAAAACTAGAAAACCCTAATAAACCCTAATCCATCATATGAAAATTGGAAAACCCTAATAAACCCTAATCCATCATTTTAAAACAAGAAAACCTGACTAAACCCTAATCCATCAAATGAAAACTAGAAACCCCTAATAAACCGTAATCCATCATATGAAAACTAGAAAACCCTAATAAACCCTAATCCATCATATGAAAACTAGAAAACGATAACAAACCCTAATCCATCATATGAAAACTAGAAAACCCTAATAAACCCTAATCCATCATACGAAAACTAGAAAACCCTAATAAACCTTAATCCATCATATGAAAACTAGAAAACCCTAATAAACCCTAATCCATCATATGAAAACTAGAAAACCCTAATACCATCATTTGCAACATTCAAAAACCCTAATCCATCATATGAAAACTAGAAAACCCTAATAAACCCTAATCCATCATATGAAAACTAGAAAACCCTAACAAACCCTAATCCATCATATGAAAACAAGAAAACCCTAATAAACCCTAATCCATCATATGAAAACTAGAAAACCCTAATAAACCCTAATCCATCATATAACACTAGAAAACCCTAATAAACCCTAATCCATCTTATGAAAACTAGAAAACCCTAATAAACCCTAATCCATCATATGAAAACTAGAAAACCCTAATAAACCCTAATTCATCATATGAAACTTAGAAAACCCTAATAAACCCTAATCCATCATTTTAAAACTAGAAAACCTGAATAATCCCTAATCCATCATATGAAAACTAGAAAACCCTAATAAACCCTAATCCATCATATGAAAACTAGAAAACCCTAATAAACCCTAATCCATTGTAAGAAAACTAGAAAACCCTAATAAACCCAAATCCATCTTTTGAAAACTAGAAAACCTTAATAAACCCTAATTCATCATATGAAAAATAGAAAACCCTAATAACATCATTTGCAACATTCAAAAAGACTAATACATCATATGAAAACTAGAAAATCCTAAGAAACCCTAATCCATCATATGAAAACTAGAAAACCCTAACAAACCCTAATCCATCATATGAAAACTAGAAAACCCTAATAAACCCTAATCTATCATATGAATACTAGAAAACCCTACTAAACCCTAATCCATCATATGAAAATTAGAAAACCCTAATAAACCCTAATCCATCATATGAAAACTAGAAAACCCTAATAAACCCTAATCCATCATATGAAAACTAGAAAACCCTAATAACATCATTTGCAACATTCAAAAAGCCTAATCCATCATATGAAAATTAGGAAACCCTAATAAACCCTAATCCATCATATGAAAACTAGAAAACCCTAATAAACCCTAATCCATCATATAAAACTAGAAAACCCTAATAACATCATTTGCAACATTCAAAAAGCCTAATCCATCATATGAAAACTAGAAAACCCTAAGAAACCCTAATCCATCATATGAAAACTAGAAAACCCTAACAAACCCTATTCCATCGTATGAAAACTAGAAAACCCTAATAAACCCTAATCCATCGTAAGAAAACTAGAAACCCTTATAAACCCTAATCCATCATATGAAAACTAGAAGCCCCAAATAAACCCTAATCCATTATATGAAAACTAGAAAACCCTAATAAACCCTAATCCATCATATGAAAACTAGAAACCCCAGTAAACCCTAATCCATCATATGAAAACTAGAAAACCCTAATAAAACCTAATCCATCATAGCAAAACTAGAAAACCCTAATAAACCCTAATCCATCATACGAAAACTAGAAAACCCTAATAAACCCTAATCCATCATATGAAAACTAGAAAACCCTAATAAACCCTAATCCATCATATGAAAACTAGAAAACCCTAATAAACCCTAATCTATTATATAAAACTAGAAAACCCTAATAAACCCTAATCCATCTTATGAAAACTAAAAAACCCTAATAACCCCTAACCCATCATATGAAAACTAGAAAACCCTAATAAACCCTAATCCATCTTATGAAAACTAGAAAACCTTAATAAACCCTAATTCATCATATGAAAACTAGAAAACCCTAATAACATCATTTGCAACATTAAAAAAGCCTAATCCATAATATGAAAACTAGAAAACCCTAACAAACCCTAATCCATCGTATGAAAACTAGAAAACCCTAATAAACCCTAATCCATCGTAAGAAAACTAGAAACCCTTATAAACCCTAATCCATCATATGAAAACTAGAAGCCCCAAATAAACCCTAATCCATTATATGAAAACTAGAAAACCCTAATAAACCCTAATCCATCATATGAAAACTAGAAACCCCAGTAAACCCTAATCCATCATATGAAAACAAGAAAACCCTAATAAACCCTAATCCATCATATTAATACTAGAAAACCTTAATAAACCCTAATCCATCATATGAAAACTAGAAAACCCTAATAAACCCTAATCCATCATAGCAAAACTAGAAAACCCTAATAAACCCTAATCCATCATACGAAAACTAGAAAACCCTAATAAACCCTAATCCATCATATGAAAACTAGAAAACCCTAATAAACCCTAATCCATCATATGAAAACTAGAAAACGCTAATAAACCCTAATCTATTATATAAAACTAGAAAACCCTAAAAAATCCTAATCCATCTTATGAAAACTAGAAAACCCTAATAAACCCTAATCCATCATATGAAAACTAGAAAACCCTAATAAACCCTAATCCATCTTATGAAAACTAGAAAACCTTAATAAACCCTAATTCATCATATGAAAACTAGAAAACCCTAATAGCATCATTTGCAACATTCAAAAAGCCTAATCCATCATATGAAAACTAAAAAACCCTAAGAAACCCTAATCCATCATATGAAAACTTGAAAACCCTAACAAACCCTAATCCATCATATGAAAACTAGAAAACCCTAATAAACCCTAATCTATCATATGAAAACTAGAAAACCCTAATAAACCCTAATCCATCATATGAAAATTGGAAAACCCTAATAAACCCTAATCCATCATTTTAAAACAAGAAAACCTGACTAAACCCTAATCCATCAAATGAAAACTAGAAACCCCTAATAAACCGTAATCCATCATATGAAAACTAGAAAACCCTAATAAACCCTAATCCATCATATGAAAACTAGAAAACGATAACAAACCCTAATCCATCATATGAAAACTAGAAAACCCTAATAAACCCTAATCCATCATACGAAAACTAGAAAACCCTAATAAACCTTAATCCATCATATGAAAACTAGAAAACCCTAATAAACCCTAATCCATCATATGAAAACTAGAAAACCCTAATACCATCATTTGCAACATTCAAAAACCCTAATCCATCATATGAAAACTAGAAAACCCTAATAAACCCTAATCCATCATATGAAAACTAGAAAACCCTAACAAACCCTAATCCATCATATGAAAACAAGAAAACCCTAATAAACCCTAATCCATCATATGAAAACTAGAAAACCCTAATAAACCCTAATCCATCATATAACACTAGAAAACCCTAATAAACCCTAATCCATCTTATGAAAACTAGAAAACCCTAATAAACCCTAATCCATCATATGAAAACTAGAAAACCCTAATAAACCCTAATTCATCATATGAAACTTAGAAAACCCTAATAAACCCTAATCCATCATTTTAAAACTAGAAAACCTGAATAATCCCTAATCCATCATATGAAAACTAGAAAACCCTAATAAACCCTAATCCATCATATGAAAACTAGAAAACCCTAATAAACCCTAATCCATTGTAAGAAAACTAGAAAACCCTAATAAACCCAAATCCATCTTTTGAAAACTAGAAAACCTTAATAAACCCTAATTCATCATATGAAAAATAGAAAACCCTAATAACATCATTTGCAACATTCAAAAAGACTAATACATCATATGAAAACTAGAAAATCCTAAGAAACCCTAATCCATCATATGAAAACTAGAAAACCCTAACAAACCCTAATCCATCATATGAAAACTAGAAAACCCTAATAAACCCTAATCTATCATATGAATACTAGAAAACCCTACTAAACCCTAATCCATCATATGAAAATTAGAAAACCCTAATAAACCCTAATCCATCATATGAAAACTAGAAAACCCTAATAAACCCTAATCCATCATATGAAAACTAGAAAACCCTAATAACATCATTTGCAACATTCAAAAAGCCTAATCCATCATATGAAAATTAGGAAACCCTAATAAACCCTAATCCATCATATGAAAACTAGAAAACCCTAATAAACCCTAATCCATCATATAAAACTAGAAAACCCTAATAACATCATTTGCAACATTCAAAAAGCCTAATCCATCATATGAAATCTAGAAAACCCTAAGAAACCCTAATCCATCATATGAAAACTAGAAAACCCTAACAAACCCTATTCCATCGTATGAAAACTAGAAAACCCTAATAAACCCTAATCCATCGTAAGAAAACTAGAAACCCTTATAAACCCTAATCCATCATATGAAAACTAGAAGCCCCAAATAAACCCTAATCCATTATATGAAAACTAGAAAACCCTAATAAACCCTAATCCATCATATGAAAACTAGAAACCCCAGTAAACCCTAATCCATCATATGAAAACTAGAAAACCCTAATAAAACCTAATCCATCATAGCAAAACTAGAAAACCCTAATAAACCCTAATCCATCATACGAAAACTAGAAAACCCTAATAAACCCTAATCCATCATATGAAAACTAGAAAACCCTAATAAACCCTAATCCATCATATGAAAACTAGAAAACCCTAATAAACCCTAATCTATTATATAAAACTAGAAAACCCTAATAAACCCAAATCCATCTTATGAAAACTAAAAAACCCTAATAACCCCTAACCCATCATATGAAAACTAGAAAACCCTAATAAACCCTAATCCATCTTATGAAAACTAGAAAACCTTAATAAACCCTAATTCATCATATGAAAACTAGAAAACCCTAATAACATCATTTGCAACATTAAAAAAGCCTAATCCATAATATGAAAACTAGAAAACCCTAACAAACCCTAATCCATCGTATGAAAACTAGAAAACCCTAATAAACCCTAATCCATCGTAAGAAAACTAGAAACCCTTATAAACCCTAATCCATCATATGAAAACTAGAAGCCCCAAATAAACCCTAATCCATTATATGAAAACTAGAAAACCCTAATAAACCCTAATCCATCATATGAAAACTAGAAACCCCAGTAAACCCTAATCCATCATATGAAAACTAGGAAACCCTAATAAAACCTAATCCATCATAGCAAAACTAGAAAACCCTAATAAACCCTAATCCATCATACGAAAACTAGAAAACCCTAATAAACCCTAATCCATCATATGAAAACTAGAAAACCCTAATAAACCCTAATCCATCATATGAAAACTAGAAAACCCTAATAAACCCTAATATATTATATAAAACTAGAAAACCCTAATAAACCCTAATCCATCTTATGAAAACTAGAAAACCCTAATAACCCCTAACCCATCATATGAAAACTATAAAACCCTAATAAACCCTAATCCATCTTATGAAAACTAGAAAACCCTAATAAACCCTAATCTATCATATGAAAACTAGAAAACCCTAATAAACCCTAATCCATCATATGAAAATTAGAAAACCCTAATAAACCCTAATCCGTCATTTTAAAACTAGAAAACTTGAACAAACCCTAATCCATCATATGAAAACTAGAAAACCCTAATAAACTCTAATCCATCATATGAAAACTAGAAAACCCTAATAAACCCTAATCCATCGTGAGAAAACAAGAAACCCTTATAAACCCTAATCCATCATATGAAAACTAGAAACCCCTAATAAACCCTAATCCATCATATGAAAACTAGAAAACGATAACAAACCCTAATCCATCATATGAAAACTAGAAAACCCTAATAAACCCTAATCCATCATATGAAAACTAGAAAACCCTAATACCATCATTTGCAACATTCAAAAACCCTAATCCATCATATGAAAACTAGAAAACCCTAATAAACCCTAATCCATCATATGAAAACTAGAAAACCCTAACAAACCCTAATCCATCATATGAAAACAAGAAAACCCTAATAAACCCTAATCCATCATATGAAAACTAGAAAACCCTAATAAACCCTAATCCATCATATAACACTAGAAAACCCTAATAAACCCTAATCCATCTTATGAAAACTAGAAAACCCTAATAAACCCTAATCCATCATATGAAAACTAGAAAACCCTAATAAACCCTAATTCATCATATGAAACTTAGAAAACCCTAATAAACCCTAATCCATCATTTTAAAACTAGAAAACCTGAATAATCCCTAATCCATCATATGAAAACTAGAAAACCCTAATAAACCCTAATCCATCATATGAAAACTAGAAAACCCTAATAAACCCTAATCCATTGTAAGAAAACTAGAAAACCCTAATAAACCCAAATCCATCTTTTGAAAACTAGAAAACCTTAATAAACCCTAATTCATCATATGAAAAATAGAAAACCCTAATAACATCATTTGCAACATTCAAAAAGACTAATACATCATATGAAAACTAGAAAATCCTAAGAAACCCTAATCCATCATATGAAAACTAGAAAACCCTAACAAACCCTAATCCATCATATGAAAACTAGAAAACCCTAATAAACCCTAATCTATCATATGAATACTAGAAAACCCTACTAAACCCTAATCCATCATATGAAAATTAGAAAACCCTAATAAACCCTAATCCATCATATGAAAACTAGAAAACCCTAATAAACCCTAATCCATCATATGAAAACTAGAAAACCCTAATAACATCATTTGCAACATTCAAAAAGCCTAATCCATCATATGAAAATTAGGAAACCCTAATAAACCCTAATCCATCATATGAAAACTAGAAAACCCTAATAAACCCTAATCCATCATATAAAACTAGAAAACCCTAATAACATCATTTGCAACATTCAAAAAGCCTAATCCATCATATGAAAACTAGAAAACCCTAAGAAACCCTAATCCATCATATGAAAACTAGAAAACCCTAACAAACCCTATTCCATCGTATGAAAACTAGAAAACCCTAATAAACCCTAATCCATCGTAAGAAAACTAGAAACCCTTATAAACCCTAATCCATCATATGAAAACTAGAAGCCCCAAATAAACCCTAATCCATTATATGAAAACTAGAAAACCCTAATAAACCCTAATCCATCATATGAAAACTAGAAACCCCAGTAAACCCTAATCCATCATATGAAAACTAGAAAACCCTAATAAAACCTAATCCATCATAGCAAAACTAGAAAACCCTAATAAACCCTAATCCATCATACGAAAACTAGAAAACCCTAATAAACCCTAATCCATCATATGAAAACTAGAAAACCCTAATAAACCCTAATCCATCATATGAAAACTAGAAAACCCTAATAAACCCTAATCTATTATATAAAACTAGAAAACCCTAATAAACCCTAATCCATCTTATGAAAACTAAAAAACCCTAATAACCCCTAACCCATCATATGAAAACTAGAAAACCCTAATAAACCCTAATCCATCTTATGAAAACTAGAAAACCTTAATAAACCCTAATTCATCATATGAAAACTAGAAAAACCCTAATAACATCATTTGCAACATTAAAAAAGCCTAATCCATAATATGAAAACTAGAAAACCCTAACAAACCCTAATCCATCGTATGAAAACTAGAAAACCCTAATAAACCCTAATCCATCGTAAGAAAACTAGAAACCCTTATAAACCCTAATCCATCATATGAAAACTAGAAGCCCCAAATAAACCCTAATCCATTATATGAAAACTAGAAAACCCTAATAAACCCTAATCCATCATATGAAAACTAGAAACCCCAGTAAACCCTAATCCATCATATGAAAACTAGGAAACCCTAATAAAACCTAATCCATCATAGCAAAACTAGAAAACCCTAATAAACCCTAATCCATCATACGAAAACTAGAAAACCCTAATAAACCCTAATCCATCATATGAAAACTAGAAAACCCTAATAAACCCTAATCCATCATATGAAAACTAGAAAACCCTAATAAACCCTAATCTATTATATAAAACTAGAAAACCCTAATAAACCCTAATCCATCTTATGAAAACTAGAAAACCCTAATAACCCCTAACCCATCATATGAAAACTATAAAACCCTAATAAACCCTAATCCATCTTATGAAAACTAGAAAACCCTAATAAACCCTAATCTATCATATGAAAACTAGAAAACCCTAATAAACCCTAATCCATCATATGAAAATTAGAAAACCCTAATAAACCCTAATCCGTCATTTTAAAACTAGAAAACTTGAACAAACCCTAATCCATCATATGAAAACTAGAAAACCCTAATAAACTCTAATCCATCATATGAAAACTAGAAAACCCTAATAAACCCTAATCCATCGTGAGAAAACAAGAAACCCTTATAAACCCTAATCCATCATATGAAAACTAGAAACCCCTAATAAACCCTAATCCATCATATGAAAACTAGAAAACGATAACAAACCCTAATCCATCATATGAAAACTAGAAAACCCTAATAAACCCTAATCCATCATATGAAAACTAGAAAACCCTAATACCATCATTTGCAACATTCAAAAACCCTAATCCATCATATGAAAACTAGAAAACCCTAATAAACCCTAATCCATCATATGAAAACTAGAAAACCCTAACAAACCCTAATCCATCATATGAAAACAAGAAAACCCTAATAAACCCTAATCCATCATATGAAAACTAGAAAACCCTAATAAACCCTAATCCATCATATAACACTAGAAAACCCTAATAAACCCTAATCCATCTTATGAAAACTAGAAAACCCTAATAAACCCTAATCCATCATATGAAAACTAGAAAACCCTAATAAACCCTAATTCATCATATGAAACTTAGAAAACCCTAATAAACCCTAATCCATCATTTTAAAACTAGAAAACCTGAATAATCCCTAATCCATCATATGAAAACTAGAAAACCCTAATAAACCCTAATCCATCATATGAAAACTAGAAAACCCTAATAAACCCTAATCCATTGTAAGAAAACTAGAAAACCCTAATAAACCCAAATCCATCTTTTGAAAACTAGAAAACCTTAATAAACCCTAATTCATCATATGAAAAATAGAAAACCCTAATAACATCATTTGCAACATTCAAAAAGACTAATACATCATATGAAAACTAGAAAATCCTAAGAAACCCTAATCCATCATATGAAAACTAGAAAACCCTAACAAACCCTAATCCATCATATGAAAACTAGAAAACCCTAATAAACCCGAATCTATCATATGAATACTAGAAAACCCTACTAAACCCTAATCCATCATATGAAAATTAGAAAACCCTAATAAACCCTAATCCATCATATGAAAACTAGAAAACCCTAATAAACCCTAATCCATCATATGAAAACTAGAAAACCCTAATAACATCATTTGCAACATTCAAAAAGCCTAATCCATCATATGAAAATTAGGAAACCCTAATAAACCCTAATCCATCATATGAAAACTAGAAAACCCTAATAAACCCTAATCCATCATATAAAACTAGAAAACCCTAATAACATCATTTGCAACATTCAAAAAGCCTAATCCATCATATGAAAACTAGAAAACCCTAAGAAACCCTAATCCATCATATGAAAACTAGAAAACCCTAACAAACCCTATTCCATCGTATGAAAACTAGAAAACCCTAATAAACCCTAATCCATCGTAAGAAAACTAGAAACCCTTATAAACCCTAATCCATCATATGAAAACTAGAAGCCCCATATAAACCCTAATCCATTATATGAAAACTAGAAAACCCTAATAAACCCTAATCCATCATATGAAAACTAGAAACCCCAGTAAACCCTAATCCATCATATGAAAACTAGAAAACCCTAATAAAACCTAATCCATCATAGCAAAACTAGAAAACCCTAATAAACCCTAATCCATCATACGAAAACTAGAAAACCCTAATAAACCCTAATCCATCATATGAAAACTAGAAAACCCTAATAAACCCTAATCCATCATATGAAAACTAGAAAACCCTAATAAACCCTAATCTATTATATAAAACTAGAAAACCCTAATAAACCCTAATCCATCTTATGAAAACTAAAAAACCCTAATAACCCCTAACCCATCATATGAAAACTAGAAAACCCTAATAAACCCTAATCCATCTTATGAAAACTAGAAAACCTTAATAAACCCTAATTCATCATATGAAAACTAGAAAACCCTAATAACATCATTTGCAACATTAAAAAAGCCTAATCCATAATATGAAAACTAGAAAACCCTAACAAACCCTAATCCATCGTATGAAAACTAGAAAACCCTAATAAACCCTAATCCATCGTAAGAAAACTAGAAACCCTTATAAACCCTAATCCATCATATGAAAACTAGAAGCCCCAAATAAACCCTAATCCATTATATGAAAACTAGAAAACCCTAATAAACCCTAATCCATCATATGAAAACTAGAAACCCCAGTAAACCCTAATCCATCATATGAAAACTAGGAAACCCTAATAAAACCTAATCCATCATAGCAAAACTAGAAAACCCTAATAAACCCTAATCCATCATACGAAAACTAGAAAACCCTAATAAACCCTAATCCATCATATGAAAACTAGAAAACCCTAATAAACCCTAATCCATCATATGAAAACTAGAAAACCCTAATAAACCCTAATCTATTATATAAAACTAGAAAACCCTAATAAACCCTAATCCATCTTATGAAAACTAGAAAACCCTAATAACCCCTAACCCATCATATGAAAACTATAAAACCCTAATAAACCCTAATCCATCTTATGAAAACTAGAAAACCCTAATAAACCCTAATCTATCATATGAAAACTAGAAAACCCTAATAAACCCTAATCCATCATATGAAAATTAGAAAACCCTAATAAACCCTAATCCGTCATTTTAAAACTAGAAAACTTGAACAAACCCTAATCCATCATATGAAAACTAGAAAACCCTAATAAACTCTAATCCATCATATGAAAACTAGAAAACCCTAATAAACCCTAATCCATCGTGAGAAAACAAGAAACCCTTATAAACCCTAATCCATCATATGAAAACTAGAAACCCCTAATAAACCCTAATCCATCATATGAAAACTAGAAAACGATAACAAACCCTAATCCATCATATGAAAACTAGAAAACCCTAATAAACCCTAATCCATCATATGAAAACTAGAAAACCCTAATACCATCATTTGCAACATTCAAAAACCCTAATCCATCATATGAAAACTAGAAAACCCTAATAAACCCTAATCCATCATATGAAAACTAGAAAACCCTAACAAACCCTAATCCATCATATGAAAACAAGAAAACCCTAATAAACCCTAATCCATCATATGAAAACTAGAAAACCCTAATAAACCCTAATCCATCATATAACACTAGAAAACCCTAATAAACCCTAATCCATCTTATGAAAACTAGAAAACCCTAATAAACCCTAATCCATCATATGAAAACTAGAAAACCCTAATAAACCCTAATTCATCATATGAAACTTAGAAAACCCTAATAAACCCTAATCCATCATTTTAAAACTAGAAAACCTGAATAATCCCTAATCCATCATATGAAAACTAGAAAACCCTAATAAACCCTAATCCATCATATGAAAACTAGAAAACCCTAATAAACCCTAATCCATTGTAAGAAAACTAGAAAACCCTAATAAACCCAAATCCATCTTTTGAAAACTAGAAAACCTTAATAAACCCTAATTCATCATATGAAAAATAGAAAACCCTAATAACATCATTTGCAACATTCAAAAAGACTAATACATCATATGAAAACTAGAAAATCCTAAGAAACCCTAATCCATCATATGAAAACTAGAAAACCCTAACAAACCCTAATCCATCATATGAAAACTAGAAAACCCTAATAAACCCGAATCTATCATATGAATACTAGAAAACCCTACTAAACCCTAATCCATCATATGAAAATTAGAAAACCCTAATAAACCCTAATCCATCATATGAAAACTAGAAAACCCTAATAAACCCTAATCCATCATATGAAAACTAGAAAACCCTAATAACATCATTTGCAACATTCAAAAAGCCTAATCCATCATATGAAAATTAGGAAACCCTAATAAACCCTAATCCATCATATGAAAACTAGAAAACCCTAATAAACCCTAATCCATCATATAAAACTAGAAAACCCTAATAACATCATTTGCAACATTCAAAAAGCCTAATCCATCATATGAAAACTAGAAAACCCTAAGAAACCCTAATCCATCATATGAAAACTAGAAAACCCTAACAAACCCTATTCCATCGTATGAAAACTAGAAAACCCTAATAAACCCTAATCCATCGTAAGAAAACTAGAAACCCTTATAAACCCTAATCCATCATATGAAAACTAGAAGCCCCAAATAAACCCTAATCCATTATATGAAAACTAGAAAACCCTAATAAACCCTAATCCATCATATGAAAACTAGAAACCCCAGTAAACCCTAATCCATCATATGAAAACTAGAAAACCCTAATAAAACCTAATCCATCATAGCAAAACTAGAAAACCCTAATAAACCCTAATCCATCATACGAAAACTAGAAAACCCTAATAAACCCTAATCCATCATATGAAAACTAGAAAACCCTAATAAACCCTAATCCATCATATGAAAACTAGAAAACCCTAATAAACCCTAATCTATTATATAAAACTAGAAAACCCTAATAAACCCTAATCCATCTTATGAAAACTAAAAAACCCTAATAACCCCTAACCCATCATATGAAAACTAGAAAACCCTAATAAACCCTAATCCATCTTATGAAAACTAGAAAACCTTAATAAACCCTAATTCATCATATGAAAACTAGAAAACCCTAATAACATCATTTGCAACATTAAAAAAGCCTAATCCATAATATGAAAACTAGAAAACCCTAACAAACCCTAATCCATCGTATGAAAACTAGAAAACCCTAATAAACCCTAATCCATCGTAAGAAAACTAGAAACCCTTATAAACCCTAATCCATCATATGAAAACTAGAAGCCCCAAATAAACCCTAATCCATTATATGAAAACTAGAAAACCCTAATAAACCCTAATCCATCATATGAAAACTAGAAACCCCAGTAAACCCTAATCCATCATATGAAAACTAGGAAACCCTAATAAAACCTAATCCATCATAGCAAAACTAGAAAACCCTAATAAACCCTAATCCATCATACGAAAACTAGAAAACCCTAATAAACCCTAATCCATCATATGAAAACTAGAAAACCCTAATAAACCCTAATCCATCATATGAAAACTAGAAAACCCTAATAAACCCTAATCTATTATATAAAACTAGAAAACCCTAATAAACCCTAATCCATCTTATGAAAACTAGAAAACCCTAATAACCCCTAACCCATCATATGAAAACTATAAAACCCTAATAAACCCTAATCCATCTTATGAAAACTAGAAAACCCTAATAAACCCTAATCTATCATATGAAAACTAGAAAACCCTAATAAACCCTAATCCATCATATGAAAATTAGAAAACCCTAATAAACCCTAATCCGTCATTTTAAAACTAGAAAACTTGAACAAACCCTAATCCATCATATGAAAACTAGAAAACCCTAATAAACTCTAATCCATCATATGAAAACTAGAAAACCCTAATAAACCCTAATCCATCGTGAGAAAACAAGAAACCCTTATAAACCCTAATCCATCATATGAAAACTAGAAACCCCTAATAAACCCTAATCCATCATATGAAAACTAGAAAACGATAACAAACCCTAATCCATCATATGAAAACTAGAAAACCCTAATAAACCCTAATCCATCATATGAAAACTAGAAAACCCTAGTACCATCATTTGCAACATTCAAAAACCCTAATCCATCATATGAAAACTAGAAAACCCTAATAAACCCTAATCCATCATATGAAAACTAGAAAACCCTAACAAACCCTAATCCATCATATGAAAACAAGAAAACCCTAATAAACCCTAATCCATCATATGAAAACTAGAAAACCCTAATAAACCCTAATCCATCATATAACACTAGAAAACCCTAATAAACCCTAATCCATCTTATGAAAACTAGAAAACCCTAATAAACCCTAATCCATCATATGAAAACTAGAAAACCCTAATAAACCCTAATTCATCATATGAAACTTAGAAAACCCTAATAAACCCTAATCCATCATTTTAAAACTAGAAAACCTGAATAATCCCTAATCCATCATATGAAAACTAGAAAACCCTAATAAACCCTAATCCATCATATGAAAACTAGAAAACCCTAATAAACCCTAATCCATTGTAAGAAAACTAGAAAACCCTAATAAACCCAAATCCATCTTTTGAAAACTAGAAAACCTTAATAAACCCTAATTCATCATATGAAAAATAGAAAACCCTAATAACATCATTTGCAACATTCAAAAAGACTAATACATCATATGAAAACTAGAAAATCCTAAGAAACCCTAATCCATCATATGAAAACTAGAAAACCCTAACAAACCCTAATCCATCATATGAAAACTAGAAAACCCTAATAAACCCGAATCTATCATATGAATACTAGAAAACCCTACTAAACCCTAATCCATCATATGAAAATTAGAAAACCCTAATAAACCCTAATCCATCATATGAAAACTAGAAAACCCTAATAAACCCTAATCCATCATATGAAAACTAGAAAACCCTAATAACATCATTTGCAACATTCAAAAAGCCTAATCCATCATATGAAAATTAGGAAACCCTAATAAACCCTAATCCATCATATGAAAACTAGAAAACCCTAATAAACCCTAATCCATCATATAAAACTAGAAAACCCTAATAACATCATTTGCAACATTCAAAAAGCCTAATCCATCATATGAAAACTAGAAAACCCTAAGAAACCCTAATCCATCATATGAAAACTAGAAAACCCTAACAAACCCTATTCCATCGTATGAAAACTAGAAAACCCTAATAAACCCTAATCCATCGTAAGAAAACTAGAAACCCTTATAAACCCTAATCCATCATATGAAAACTAGAAGCCCCAAATAAACCCTAATCCATTATATGAAAACTAGAAAACCCTAATAAACCCTAATCCATCATATGAAAACTAGAAACCCCAGTAAACCCTAATCCATCATATGAAAACTAGAAAACCCTAATAAAACCTAATCCATCATAGCAAAACTAGAAAACCCTAATAAACCCTAATCCATCATACGAAAACTAGAAAACCCTAATAAACTCTAATCCATCATATGAAAACTAGAAAACCCTAATAAACCCTAATCCATCATATGAAAACTAGAAAACCCTAATAAACCCTAATCTATTATATAAAACTAGAAAACCCTAATAAACCCTAATCCATCTTATGAAAACTAAAAAACCCTAATAACCCCTAACCCATCATATGAAAACTAGAAAACCCTAATAAACCCTAATCCATCTTATGAAAACTAGAAAACCTTAATAAACCCTAATTCATCATATGAAAACTAGAAAACCCTAATAACATCATTTGCAACATTAAAAAAGCCTAATCCATAATATGAAAACTAGAAAACCCTAACAAACCCTAATCCATCGTATGAAAACTAGAAAACCCTAATAAACCCTAATCCATCGTAAGAAAACTAGAAACCCTTATAAACCCTAATCCATCATATGAAAACTAGAAGCCCCAAATAAACCCTAATCCATTATATGAAAACTAGAAAACCCTAATAAACCCTAATCCATCATATGAAAACTAGAAACCCCAGTAAACCCTAATCCATCATATGAAAACTAGGAAACCCTAATAAAACCTAATCCATCATAGCAAAACTAGAAAACCCTAATAAACCCTAATCCATCATACGAAAACTAGAAAACCCTAATAAACCCTAATCCATCATATGAAAACTAGAAAACCCTAATAAACCCTAATCCATCATATGAAAACTAGAAAACCCTAATAAACCCTAATCTATTATATAAAACTAGAAAACCCTAATAAACCCTAATCCATCTTATGAAAACTAGAAAACCCGAATAACCCCTAACCCATCATATGAAAACTATAAAACCCTAATAAACCCTAATCCATCTTATGAAAACTAGAAAACCCTAATAAACCCTAATCTATCATATGAAAACTAGAAAACCCTAATAAACCCTAATCCATCATATGAAAATTAGAAAACCCTAATAAACCCTAATCCGTCATTTTAAAACTAGAAAACTTGAACAAACCCTAATCCATCATATGAAAACTAGAAAACCCTAATAAACTCTAATCCATCATATGAAAACTAGAAAACCCTAATAAACCCTAATCCATCGTGAGAAAACAAGAAACCCTTATAAACCCTAATCCATCATATGAAAACTAGAAACCCCTAATAAACCCTAATCCATCATATGAAAACTAGAAAACGATAACAAACCCTAATCCATCATATGAAAACTAGAAAACCCTAATAAACCCTAATCCATCATATGAAAACTAGAAAACCCTAATACCATCATTTGCAACATTCAAAAACCCTAATCCATCATATGAAAACTAGAAAACCCTAATAAACCCTAATCCATCATATGAAAACTAGAAAACCCTAACAAACCCTAATCCATCATATGAAAACAAGAAAACCCTAATAAACCCTAATCCATCATATGAAAACTAGAAAACCCTAATAAACCCTAATCCATCATATAACACTAGAAAACCCTAATAAACCCTAATCCATCTTATGAAAACTAGAAAACCCTAATAAACCCTAATCCATCATATGAAAACTAGAAAACCCTAATAAACCCTAATTCATCATATGAAACTTAGAAAACCCTAATAAACCCTAATCCATCATTTTAAAACTAGAAAACCTGAATAATCCCTAATCCATCATATGAAAACTAGAAAACCCTAATAAACCCTAATCCATCATATGAAAACTAGAAAACCCTAATAAACCCTAATCCATTGTAAGAAAACTAGAAAACCCTAATAAACCCAAATCCATCTTTTGAAAACTAGAAAACCTTAATAAACCCTAATTCATCATATGAAAAATAGAAAACCCTAATAACATCATTTGCAACATTCAAAAAGACTAATACATCATATGAAAACTAGAAAATCCTAAGAAACCCTAATCCATCATATGAAAACTAGAAAACCCTAACAAACCCTAATCCATCATATGAAAACTAGAAAACCCTAATAAACCCTAATCTATCATATGAATACTAGAAAACCCTACTAAACCCTAATCCATCATATGAAAATTAGAAAACCCTAATAAACCCTAATCCATCATATGAAAACTAGAAAACCCTAATAAACCCTAATCCATCATATGAAAACTAGAAAACCCTAATAACATCATTTGCAACATTCAAAAAGCCTAATCCATCATATGAAAATTAGGAAACCCTAATAAACCCTAATCCATCATATGAAAACTAGAAAACCCTAATAAACCCTAATCCATCATATGAAAACTAGAAAACCCTAATAACATCATTTGCAACATTCAAAAAGCCTAATCCATCATATGAAAACTAGAAAACCCTAAGAAACCCTAATCCATCATATGAAAACTAGAAAACCCTAACAAACCCTATTCCATCGTATGAAAACTAGAAAACCCTAATAAACCCTAATCCATCGTAAGAAAACTAGAAACCCTTATAAACCCTAATCCATCATATGAAAACTAGAAGCCCCAAATAAACCCTAATCCATTATATGAAAACTAGAAAACCCTAATAAACCCTAATCCATCATATGAAAACTAGAAACCCCAGTAAACCCTAATCCATCATATGAAAACTAGAAAACCCTAATAAAACCTAATCCATCATAGCAAAACTAGAAAACCCTAATAAACCCTAATCCATCATACGAAAACTAGAAAACCCTAATAAACCCTAATCCATCATATGAAAACTAGAAAACCCTAATAAACCCTAATCCATCATATGAAAACTAGAAAACCCTAATAAACCCTAATCTATTATATAAAACTAGAAAACCCTAATAAACCCTAATCCATCTTATGAAAACTAAAAAACCCTAATAACCCCTAACCCATCATATGAAAACTAGAAAACCCTAATAAACCCTAATCCATCTTATGAAAACTAGAAAACCTTAATAAACCCTAATTCATCATATGAAAACTAGAAAACCCTAATAACATCATTTGCAACATTAAAAAAGCCTAATCCATAATATGAAAACTAGAAAACCCTAACAAACCCTAATCCATCGTATGAAAACTAGAAAACCCTAATAAACCCTAATCCATCGTAAGAAAACTAGAAACCCTTATAAACCCTAATCCATCATATGAAAACTAGAAGCCCCAAATAAACCCTAATCCATTATATGAAAACTAGAAAACCCTAATAAACCCTAATCCATCATATGAAAACTAGAAACCCCAGTAAACCCTAATCCATCATATGAAAACTAGGAAACCCTAATAAAACCTAATCCATCATAGCAAAACTAGAAAACCCTAATAAACCCTAATCCATCATACGAAAACTAGAAAACCCTAATAAACCCTAATCCATCATATGAAAACTAGAAAACCCTAATAAACCCTAATCCATCATATGAAAACTAGAAAACCCTAATAAACCCTAATCTATTATATAAAACTAGAAAACCCTAATAAACCCTAATCCATCTTATGAAAACTAGAAAACCCTAATAACCCCTAACCCATCATATGAAAACTATAAAACCCTAATAAACCCTAATCCATCTTATGAAAACTAGAAAACCCTAATAAACCCTAATCTATCATATGAAAACTAGAAAACCCTAATAAACCCTAATCCATCATATGAAAATTAGAAAACCCTAATAAACCCTAATCCGTCATTTTAAAACTAGAAAACTTGAACAAACCCTAATCCATCATATGAAAACTAGAAAACCCTAATAAACTCTAATCCATCATATGAAAACTAGAAAACCCTAATAAACCCTAATCCATCGTGAGAAAACAAGAAACCCTTATAAACCCTAATCCATCATATGAAAACTAGAAACCCCTAATAAACCCTAATCCATCATATGAAAACTAGAAAACCATAATAAACCCTAATCCATCATATGAAAACTAGAAAACGCTAACTAACCCTAATTCATCATATGAAAACTAGAAAACCCTAATAAACCCTAATCCATCATATGAAAACTAGAAAACCCTAGTAAACCCAAATCCATCATATGAAAACTAGAAAACCCTAATAAACCCTAATCTATCATATGAATACTAGAAAACCCTACTAAACCCTAATCCATCATATGAAAATTAGAAAACCCTAATAAACCCTAATCCATCATATGAAAACTAGAAAACCATAATAAACCCTAATCCATCATATGAAAACTAGAAAACCCTAATAACATCATTTGCAACATTCAAAAAGCCTAATCCATCATATGAAAACTAGAAATCCCTAAGAAACCCTAATCCATCATATGAAAACTAGAAAACCCTAACAAACCCTAATCCATCGTATGAAAACTAGAAAACCCTAATAAACCCTAATCCATCATAAGAAAACTAGAAACCCTTATAAACCCTAATCCATCATATGAAAACTAGAAGCCCCAAATAAACCCTAATCCATTATATGAAAACTAGAAAACCCTAATAAACCCTAATCCATCATATGAAAACTAGAAACCCCAGTAAACCCTAATCCATCATATGAAAACTATAAAACCCTAATAAACCCTAATCCATCATAGCAAAACTAGAAAACCCTAATAAACCCTAATCCATCATACGAAAACTAGAAAACCCTAATAAACCCTAATCCATCATATGAAAACTAGAAAACCCTAATAAACCCTAATCCATCATATGAAAACTAGAAAACCCTAATAAACCCTAATCTACTATATAAAACTAG
The DNA here is from genome assembly GCA_023525715.1 of Cichorium intybus. NCBI lineage: Eukaryota > Viridiplantae > Streptophyta > Magnoliopsida > Asterales > Asteraceae > Cichorium > Cichorium intybus. Next base: position 1,879,002 of record JAKNSD010000034.1, on the reverse strand, counting down.
AAAACCCTAATAAACCCTAATCCATCTTATGAAAACTAGAAAACCCTAATAACCCCTAACCCATCATATGAAAACTAGAAAACCCTAATAAACCCTAATCCATCTTATGAAAACTAGAAAACCTTAATAAACCCTAATTCATCATATGAAAACTAGAAAACCCTAATAACATCATTTGCAACATTAAAAAAGCCTAATCCATCATATGAAAACTAAAAAACCCTATGAAACCCTAATCCATCATATGAAAACCAGAAAACCCTAACAAACTCTAATCCATCATATGAAAACTAGAAAACACTAATAAACCCTAATCTATCATATGAAAACTAGAAAACCCTAATAAACCCTAATCCATCATATGAAAATTAGAAAACCCTAATAAACCCTAATCCGTCATTTTAAAACTAGAAAACTTGAAAAACCCTAATCCATCATATGAAAACTAGAAAACCCTAATAAACCCTAATCCATCGTGAGAAAACTAGAAACCCTTATAAACCCTAATCCATCATATGAAAACTAGAAACCCCTAATAAACCCTAATCCATCATATGAAAACTAGAAAACCATAATAAACCCTAATCCATCATATGAAAACTAGAAAACGCTAACAAACACTAATCCATCATATGAAAACTAGAAAACCCTAATAAACCCTAATCCATCATACGAAAACTAGAAAACCCTAGTAAACCCAAATCCATCATATGAAAACTAGAAAACCCTAATAAACCCTAATCCATCATATGAAAACTAGAAAATCCTAATAAACCCTAATCCATCATATAAAACTAGAAAACCCTAATAAACCCTAATCCATCTTATGAAAACTAGAAAACCCTAATAAACCCTAATCCATCATATGAAAACTAGAAAACCCTAATAAACCCTAATCCATCTTATGAAAACTAGAAAACCCTAATAAACCCTAATCCATCATATGAAAACTAGAAATCCCTAATACCATCATTTGCAACATTCAAAATCCCTAATCCATCATATGAAAACTAGACAACCCTAATAAACCCTAATCCAGCATATGAAAACTAGAAAACCCTAACAAACCCTAATCCATCATATGAAAACAAGAAAACCTTAATAAACCCTAATCCATCATATGAAAACTAGAAAACCCTAATAAACCCTAATCCATAATATAAAACTAGAAAACCCTAATAAACCCTAATCCATCATACGAAAAATAGAAAACCCTAATAAACCCTAATCCATCATATGAAAACTAGAAAACCCTAATCCATCATATGAAAACTAGAAAACCTTAATAAACCCTAATCTATTATATAAAACTAAAAAACCCTAATAAACCCTAATCAATCTTATGAAAACTAGAAAACCCTAATAAACCCTAATCCATCATATGAAAACTAGAAAACCCTAATAAACCCTAATCCATCTTATGAAAACTAGAAAACCTTAATAAACCGTAAGTCATCATATCAAAACTAGAAAACCCTAATAACATCATTTGCAACATTCAAAAAGCCTAATCCATCATATGAAAACTAAAAAACCCTAAGAAACCCTAATCCATCAAATGAAAACTAGAAAACCCTAACAAACCCTAATCCATCATATGAAAATTAGAAAACCCTAACAAACCCTAATCTTTCATATGAAAACTAGAAAACCCTAATAAACCTTAATCCATCATATGAAAATTAGAAAACCCTAATAAACCCTAATCCATCATTTTAAAACTAGAAAACCTGAATAAACCCTAATCCATCATATGAAAACTAGAAAACCCTAATCTATCATATGAAAACTAGAAAACCCTAATAAACCCTAATCCATCGTGAGAAAACTAGAAACCCTTATAAACCCTAATCCATCATATGAAAACTAGAAACCCCTAATAAGCCCTAATCCATCATATGAAAACTAGAAAACCCTAATAAACCCTAATCCATCATATGAAAACTAGAAAACCCTAATAAACCCTAATCCATCATATGAAAACTAGAAAACCCTAAGAAACCCTAATCCATCATATGAAAACCAGAAAACCCTAACAAACTCTAATCCATCATATGAAAACTAGAAAACATTAATAAACCCTAATCTATCATATGAAAACTAGAAAACCCTAATAAACCCTAATCCATCATATGAAAATTAGAAAACCCTAATAAACCCTAATCCGTCATTTTAAAACTAGAAAACTTGAACAAACCCTAATCCATCATATGAAAACTAGAAAACCCTAATAAACCCTAATCCATCGTGAGAAAACTAGAAACCCTTATAAACCCTAATCCATGATATGAAAACTAGAAACCCCTAATAAACCCTAATCCATCATATGAAAACTAGAAAACCATAATAAACCCTAATCCATCATATGAAAACTAGAAAATGCTAACAAACCCTAATCCATCATATGAAAACTAGAAAACCCTAATAAACCCTAATCCATCATACGAAAACTAGAAAACCCTAGTAAACCCAAATCCATCATATGAAAACTAGAAAACCCTAATAAACCCTAATCCATCATATGAAAACTAGAAAACCCTAATAAACCCTAATCCATCATATAAAACTAGAAAACCCTAATAAACCCTAATCCATCTTATGAAAACTAGAAAACCCTAATAAACCCTAATCCATCATATGAAAACTAGAAAACCCTAATAAACCCTAATCCATCTTATGAAAACTAGAAAACCCTAATAAACCCTAATCCATCATATGAAAACTAGAAATCCCTAACACCATTATTTGCAACATTCAAAAACCCTAATCCATCATATGAAAACTAGACAACCCTAATAAACCCTAATCCAGCATATGAAAACTAGAAAACCCTAACAAACCCTAATCCATCATATGAAAACAAGAAAACCTTAATAAACCCTAATCCATCATATGAAAACTAGAAAACCCTAATAAACCCTAATCCATCATATAAAATTAGAAAACCCTAATAAACCCTAATCCATCATACGAAAACTAGAAAACCCTAATAAACCCTAATCCATCATATGAAAACTAGAAAACCCTAATAAACCCTAATCCATCATATGAAAACTAGAAAACCCTAATAAACCCTAATCTATTATATAAAACTAAAAAACCCTAATAAACCCTAATCAATCTTATGAAAACTAGAAAACCCTAATAAACCCTAATCCTTCATATGAAAACTAGAAAAACCTAATAAACCCTAATCCATCTTATGAAAACTAGAAAATCTTAATAAACCCTAAGTCATCATATCAAAACTAAAAAACCCTAATAACATCATTTGCAACATTCAAAAAGCCTAATCCATCATATGAAAACTAAAAAACCCTAAGAAACCCTAATCCATCAAATGAAAACTAGAAAACCCTAACAAACCCTAATCCATCATATGAAAACTAGAAAACCCTAATAAACCCTAATCTTTCATATGAAAACTAGAAAACCCTAATAAACCTTAATCCATCATATGAAAATTAGAAAACCCTAATAAACCCTAATCCATCATTTTAAAACTAGAAAACCTGAATAAACCCTAATCCATCATATGAAAACTAGAAAACCCTAATCCATCATATGAAAACTAGAAAACCCTAATAAACCCTAATCCATCGTGAGAAAACTAGAAACCCTTATAAACCCTAATCCATCATATGAAAACTAGAAACCCCTAATAAGCCCTAATCCATCATATGAAAACTAGAAAACCCTAATAAACCCTAATCCATCATATGAAAACTAGAAGCCCCAAATAAACCCTAATCCATTATATGAAAACTAGAAAACCCTAATAAACCCTAATCCATCATATGAAAACTAGAAAACCCTAATAAACCCTAATCCATCATAGCAAAACTAGAAAACCCTAATAAACCCTAATCCATCATACGAAAACTAGAAAACCCTAATAAACCCTAATCCATCATATGAAAACTAGAAAACCCTAATAAACCCTAATCCATCATATGAAAACTAGAAAACCCTAATAAACCCTAATCTACTATATAAAACTAGAAAACCCTAATAAACCCTAATCCATCTTATGGAAACTAGAAAACCCTAATAACCCCTAACCCATCATATGAAAACTAGAAAACCCTAATAAACCCTAATCCATCTTATGAAAACTAGAAAACCTTAATAAACCCTAATTCATCATCTGAAAGTGCCTATACGTAAGATGCTTCGCAACCAGGGAAACCTCTTTTCTAAGGTTATCTCTCTTCGTAATGAGCTTGATAGAGTTCAGATTGCTTTGGATCGGGATCCTTTCAATAAGGATCTTCGTGAAGAACAATGCAGGTATCTTCTCGCTTATAACGAGGCTAGCCTGGATGAAGAGAGGTTCCTGAAACAAAAGGCTAAGGTTAACTGGCTTCGTGAGGGTGATAAAAATTCGGCTTTTTTCCACAAAGCGGTTAAAAGTCATAAATCTCGCAACCGTATTAATTCTATCCAGGATGTTCATGGTAACTGGATCTCGGGGAACGATCTTCCTAATCTTTTTGTTTCTCACTTTCAAGCCTTCTTGGGTTCTGCCCAGCCTTCTACTGCTATTCGTGATCCTTCTTCCCTCTTCTCTAATAAGCTCTCCCCCCTCCAGTCTGCTGCCATGCTTACTCCTATTACTGACGCGGAGGTTAAGTGTGTTCTGTTCTAGATGGGTGATGATAAAGCTCCTGGTTCTGATGGTTTCTCTGCTAAGTTCTTCAAGTCTGCTTGGGATATTGTGGGTCCTGATTTCTGTATAGCTGTTAAGGAATTCTTCTATTCTGGCAAACTTCTTAAGTCCTTCAACAGCACCATCCTTGCGCTCATTCCTAAAGTTGATTCCCCTTCCAAAGTCACTGATTTCCGCCCTATTGCTTGTTGTAATGTTTCTTCTCTGGTTGATGAAAACCAGTCTGCTTTCATCCTTGGTCGTTTGATCACCGACAACGTCCTTCTTGTTCACGAGCTCATGCGTGATTATCATCGTCATCGTGGTCCTCCTAGGTGTGCTTTTAAGGTTGATATTCAAAAAGCCTACGATACGGTTGACTGGACTTTTCTGCGGACCATCTTGTTTGGGTTTGGTTTCCCCGAGCGTATGATTGACTGGATCATGACATGTGTATCCACGGTTGCTTACTCGGTGAGTATCAATGGGAATACTCATGGTTATTTCGACGGTAAAAGGGGCCTTCGGCAGGGCGACCCCCTTTCTCCTTATCTCTTCACTCTTGTCATGGAAGTACTTAACCTTATGATCAAGAGAAACATCCATGATTCTGATTCTTTTAAATTCCACAGACAATGTGACGATCAAAATATCACCCATCTCTGCTTTGCCGACGATCTCCTTCTCTTCTGCCATGGTGATAGCTCTTCGGTTAAACTCATATGTGACTCTCTTGAGGAATTCTCTGGGGTTTCGGGACTCCATCCCAACATTGCGAAGAGTGAAGCTTTCTATTGTAATGTTGGTGAGAGGACCAGGGCTGCCATTGATCTTATTGTTAAGTTTCCGGAGGGCTCTTTTCCTGTTCGATACCTTGGCGTTCCTCTCATCACCACGCGTCTTGCCCACAAAGACTGTAAAGGACTTGTTGATAAAGTCAAATGCAGGATTAATGACTGGAAAAACAAGTCTCTTTCCTTTGCAGGTCGTCTCCAGTTGATCCTCTCTGTCCTTTCTTCTACTCAAATCTATTGGGCTTCTGTTTTTATTCTTCCTAAATATATCTCTAACGATATTGAGAAACTCATGAGAGGTTTCCTCTGGTGCCATGGTGAGTTGAAGCGTGGTAAAGCTAAAGTCTCCTGGAAAACTGTTTGCCTTCCTAAGGAACATGGTGGGCTTGGCATACGTAACCTTGCTATCTGGAATGTTGCCCTTATGGCTTCCCATGTTTGGAGACTTCTTTCCAAGAAAGAGTCTCTATGGGTTAAGTGGATCCACTCTTACCGTTTATGTGGCCGTAACTTTTGGGATGCCCCCAAAAAATACGGTTCTGGATTTGCCTGGCGTAACATCCTGGATATGAGGGATAAGATAAGGGAGTATATAGTTTCCCAGATAGGTGATGGATGTTCTACTTCTGCTTGGTTCGATAACTGGCACCCCGCGGGCCCTCTTTCTAAATTCTTGTCTGTCCGTGACATCCATGATGCGGGTTTCACTCCTGATAGAAAGGTTGCTGGCCTGGTTCTTAACGGTTCTTGGGTTCGGCCTCATTGTTGGAGAGATTCTCATACTGCTCTTCTTCCTCATAACCCCCCTACTCTTTCCACATTCATCCCTGATAATCTCCTTTGGAGATCTAGAGACGGTCAACTCTCTCCTTTCTCTGTTCGTTCTGTTTGGAAGACTATTCGCCCCTATCATCAACTGGTCTTTTGGTTTCATCTTGTTTGGTTCTCCCAGAACATCCCCAGACATGCTTTCATTCTTTGGGTTGCTCTTAAAAATCGCCTTAATACTCATGATAAAATCAAAATTTGGGACACTAATTCCAATCTCATTTGTGCGTTCTGCGGGGACTGTCCGGATTCCCTTTCCCATCTCTTCTTTGAATGTTCTTTCACTTCTTTGGTTTGGCATGACCTCCATCACGTCATGAATCTCTCCTTCTCCCCTGACAGCTGGTCTGATATCATTAGTCAACTCAACCCCAGTAATAAGAACAAGACCATATGGTCCATCATTAGAAGACTTGTTTTTGCTGGAGCTGTATATCACATATGGCGGGAAAGAAATTTACGCATTTTTAAAAACATAAAAAGATCCCATCATGCTGTCGTGAATAGTGTTAAGGATGATATCCGCTGTAGACTGCGGAGTCTATCTATGAAAACGTGCACTAATGTTGATTTGGCTAAAACTATTTGGACCCTCCCTTAATTTCCTTCCTTTGCGTCTTCTTTCTTTTTCTGCTTGTTTTGGCTTGTATGGTTTGTTTGTTTTGCAGGTTGTTTTCAATTATGTTCTTGTTTGCTTCTGGTTCCTTATCTTGTTTTGGTTCCTAGTTTAGCTTGATTGTCCGTTGGGGCCTGTCCCGATGGATTTTCTGTTTTTTGGTGGGGAGTCCCCAGCCTTATATTGTATTTATTCTTTTTATTAATAAATTTGCCAGAGGTGCCGCCCTCTTTACCCAAAAAAAAAAACTAGAAAACCCTAATAACATCATTTGCAACATTCAAAAAGCCTAATCAATCATATGAAAACTAGAAAACCCTAAGAAACCCTAATCCATCATATGAAACCAGAAAACCCTAACAAACTCTAATCCATCATATGAAAACTAGAAAACCCTAATAAACCCTAATCTATCATATGAAAACTAGAAAACCCTAATAAACCCTAATCCATCATATGAAAATTAGAAAACCCTAATAAACCCTAATCCGTCATTTTAAAACTAGAAAACTTGAACAAACCCTAATCCATCATATGAAAACTAGAAAACCCTAATAAACTCTAATCCATCATATGAAAACTAGAAAACCCTAATAAACCCTAATCCATCATGAGAAAACTAGAAACCCTTATAAACCCTAATCCATCATAGGAAAACTAGAAAACCCTAATAAACCCTAATCCATCATACGAAAACTAGAAAACCCTAGTAAACCCAAATCCATCCTATGAAAACTAGAAAACCCTAATAAACCCTAATCCATCATATGAAAACTAGAAAACCTTAATAAACCCTAATCCATCATATAAAACTAGAAAACCCTAATAAACCCTAATCCATCTTATGAAAACTAGAAAACCCTAATAAACCCTAATCCATCATATGAAAACTAGAAAACCCTAATAAACCCTAATCCATCTTATGAAAACTAGAAAACCCTAATAAACCCAAATCCATCATATGAAAACTAGAAATCCCTAATACCATCATTTGCAACATTCAAAAACCCTAATCCATCATATGAAAACTAGAAAACCCTAATAAACCCTAATCCATCATACGAAAACTTGAAAACCCTAGTAAACCCAAATCCATCCTATGAAAACTAGAAAACCCTAATAAACCCTAATCCATCATATGAAAACTAGAAAACCCTAATAAACCCTAATCCATCATATAAAACTAGAAAACCCTAATAAACCCTAATCCATCATACGAAAACTAGAAAACCCTAATAAACCCTAATCCAACATATGAAAACTAGAAAACCCTAATAAACCCTAATCCATCATATGAAAACTAGAAAACCCTAATAAACCCTAATCCATCATATGAAAACTAGAAAACCCTAATAAACCCTAATCCATCATATGAAAACTAGAAGCCCCAAATAAACCCTAATCCATTATATGAAAACTAGAAAACCCTAATAAACCCTAATCCATCATATGAAAACTAGAAACCCTAGTAAACCCTAATCCATCATATGAAAACTAGAAAACCCTAATAAACCCTAATCCATCATAGCAAAACTAGAAAACCCTAATAAACCCTAATCCATCATACGAAAACTAGAAAACCCTAATAAACCCTAATCCATCATAAAAAACTAGAAAACCCTACGAAAACTAGAAAACCCTAATAAACCCTAATCCATCATATGAAAACTAGAAACCCCAGTAAACCCTAATCCATCATATGAAAACTAGAAAACCCTAATAAACCCTAATCCATCATAGCAAAACTAGAAAACCCTAATCCATCATATGAAAACTAGAAAACCCTAATAAACCCTAATCCATCATATGAAAACTAGAAGCCCCAAATAAACCCTAATCCATTATATGAAAACTAGAAAACCCTAATAAACCCTAATCCATCATATGAAAACTAGAAACCCCAGTAAACCCTAATCCATCATATGAAAACTAGAAAACCCTAATAAACCCTAATCCATCATAGCAAAACTAGAAAACCCTAATAAACCTTAATCCATCATACGAAAACTAGAAAACCCTAATAAACCCTAATCCATCATAAAAAACTAGAAAACCCTAATAAACCCTAATCCATCATATGATAACTAGAAAACCCTAATAAACCCTAATCTACTATATAAAACTAGAAAACCCTAATAAACCCTAATCCATCTTATGAAAGCTAGAAAACCGTAATAACCCCTAACCCATCATATGAAAACTAGAAAACCCTAATAAACCCTAATCCATCTTATGAAAACTAGAAAACCTTAATAAACCCTAATTCATCATATGAAAACTAGAAAACTCTAATAACATCATTTGCAACATTCAAAAAGCCTAATCCATCATATGAAAACTAGAAAACCCTAAGAAACCCTAATCCATCATATGAAAACCAGAAAACCCTAACAAACTCTAATCCATCATATTAAAACTAGAAAACCCTAATAAACCCTAATCTATCATATGAAAACTAGAAAACCCTAATAAACCCTAATCCATCATATGAAAATTAGTAAACCCTAATAAACCCTAATCCGTCATTTTAAAACTAGAAAACTTGAACAAACCCTAATCCATCATATGAAAACTAGAAAACCCTAATAAACTCTAATCCATCATATGAAAACTAGAAAACCCTAATAAACCCTAATCCATCGTGAGAAAACTAGAAACCCTTATAAACCCTAATCCATCATATGAAAACTAGAAACCCCTAATAAACCCTAATCCATCATATGAAAACTAGAAAACCATAATAAACCCTAATCCATCATATGAAAACTAGAAAACGCTAACAAACCCTAATCCATCATATGAAAACTAGAAAACCCTAATAAACCCTAATCCATCATACGAAAACTAGAAAACCCTAGTAAACCCAAATCCATCATATGAAAACTAGAAAACCCTAATAAACCCTAATCCATCATATAAAAACTAGAAAACCCTAATAAACCCTAATACATCATATAAAACTAGAAAACCCTAATAAACCCTAATCCATCTTATGAAAACTAGAAAACCCTAATAAACCCTAATCCATCATATGAAAACTAGAAAACCCTAATAAACCCTAATCCATCTTATGAAAACTAGAAAACCCTAATAAACCCTAATCCATCATATGAAAACTAGAAATCCCTAATACCATCATTTGCAACATTCAAAAACCCTAATCCATCATATGAAAACTAGACAACCCTAATAAACCCTAATCCAGCATATGAAAACTAGAAAACCCTAACAAACCCTAATCCATCATATGAAAACAAGAAAACCCTAATAAACCCTAATCCATCATATGAAAACTAGAAAACCCTAATAAACCCTAATCCATCATATAAAACTAGAAAACCCTAATAAACCCTAATCCATCATACGAAAACTAGAAAACCCTAATAAACCCTAATCCATCATACGAAAACTAGAAAACCCTAATAAACCCTAATCCATCATATGAAAACTAGAAAACCCTAATAAACCCTAATCTATTATATAAAACTAAAAAACCCTAATAAACCCTAATCAATCTTATGAAAACTAGAAAACCCTAATAAACCCTAATCCATCATATGAAAACTAGAAAACCCTAATAAACCCTAATCCATCTTATGAAAACTAGAAAACCTTAATAAACCCTAAGTCATCATATGAAAACTAGAAAACCCTAATAACATCATTTGCAACATTCAAAAAGCCTAATCCATCATATAAAAACTAAAAAACCCTTAGAAACCCTAATCCATCATATGAAAACTAGAAAACCCTAACAAACCCTAATCCATCATATGAAAACTAGAAAACCCTAATAAACCCTAATCTTTCATATGAAAACTAGAAAACCCTAATAAACGCTAATCCATCATATGAAAATTAGAAAACCCTAATAAACCCTAATCCATCATTTTAAAACTAGAAAACCTAGATAAACCCTAATCCATCATATGAAAACTAGAAAACCCTAATCCATCATATGAAAACTAGAAAACCCTAATAAACCCTAATCCATCGTGAGAAAACTAGAAACCCTTATAAACCCTAATCCATCATATGAAAACTAGAAAACCCATAATAAAGCCTAATCCATCATATGAAAACTAGAAAACGCTAACAAACCCTAATAAACCCTAATCCATCATATGAAAACTAGAAAACGCTAACAAACCCTAATCCATCATATGAAAACTAGAAAACCCTAATAAACCCTAATCCATCATACGAAAACTAGAAAACCCTAATAAACCCTAATCCATCATATGAAAACTAGAAAACTCTAATAAACCCTAATTCATCTTATGAAAACTAGAAAACCCTAATAAACCCTAATCCATCATATGAAAACTAGAAAACCCTAATAAACCCAAATCCATCTTATGAAAACTAGAAAACCCTAATAAACCCTAATCCATCATATGAAAACTAGAAAACCCTAATAAACCCTAATCCATCTTATGAAAACTAGAAAACCTTAATAAACCCTAACTCATCATATGAAAACTAGAAAACCCTAATAACATCATTTGCAACATTCAAAAAGCCTAATCCATCATATGAAAACTAGAAAACCCTAAGAAACCCTAATCCATCATATGAAAACTAGAAAACCCTAACAAACCCTAATCCATCATATGAAAACTAGAAAACCCTAATAAACCCAAATCTATCATATGAAAACTAGAAAACCCTAATAAACGCTAATCCATCATATGAAAATTAGAAAACCCTAATAAACCCTAATCCATCATTTTAAAACTAGAAAACCTAGATAAACCCTAATCCATCATATGAAAACTAGAAAACCCTAATCCATCATATGAAAACTAGAAAACCCTAATAAACCCTAATCCATCGTGAGAAAACTAGAAACCCTTATAAACCCTAATCCATCATATGAAAACTAGAAACCCCTAATAAAGCCTAATCCATCATATGAAAACTAGAAAACCCTAATAAACCCTAATCCATCATATGAAAACTAGAAAACGCTAACAAACCCTAATCCATCATACGAAAACTAGAAAACCCTAATAAACCCTAATCCATCATATGAAAACTAGAAAACCCTAATAAACCCTAATCCATCATATGAAAACTAGAAAACCCTAATAAACCCTAATCTACTATATAAAACTAGAAAACCCTAATAAACCCTAATCCATCTTATGGAAACTAGAAAACCCTAATAACCCCTAACCCATCATATGAAAACTAGAAAACCCTAATAAACCCTAATCCATCTTATGAAAACTAGAAAACCTTAATAAACCCTAATTCATCACATGAAAACTAGAAAACCCTAATAACATCATTTGCAACATTCAAAAAGCCTAATCCATCATATGAAAACTAGAAAACCCTAAGAAACCCTAATCCATCATATGAAACCAGAAAACCCTAACAAACTCTAATCCATCATATGAAAACTAGAAAACCCTAATAAACCCTAATCTATCATATGAAAACTAGAAAACCCTAATAAACCCTAATCCATCATATGAAAATTAGAAAACCCTAATAAACCCTAATCCGTCATTTTAAAACTAGAAAACTTGAACAAACCCTAATCCATCATATGAAAACTAGAAAACCCTAATAAACTCTAATCCATCATATGAAAACTAGAAAACCCTAATAAACCCTAATCCATCATGAGAAAACTAGAAACCCTTATAAACCCTAATCCATCATATGAAAACTAGAAAACCCTAATAAACCCTAATCCATCATACGAAAACTAGAAAACCCTAGTAAACCCAAATCCATCCTATGAAAACTAGAAAACCCTAATAAACCCTAATCCATCATATGAAAACTAGAAAACCCTAATAAACCTTAATCCATCATATAAAACTAGAAAACCCTAATAAACCCTAATCCATCTTATGAAAACTAGAAAACCCTAATAAACCCTAATCCATCATATGAAAACTAGAAAACCCTAATAAACCCTAATCCATCTTATGAAAACTAGAAAACCCTAATAAACCCTAATCCATCATATGAAAACTAGAAATCCCTAATACCATCATTTGCAACATTCAAAAACCCTAATCCATCATATGAAAACTAGACAACCCTAATAAACCCTAATCCAGCATATGAAAACTAGAAAACCCTAACAAACCCTAATCCATCATATGAAAACAAGAAAACCCTAATAAACCCTAATCCATCATATGAAAACTAGAAAACCCTAATAAACCCTAATCCATCATATAAAACTAGAAAACCCTAATAAACCCTAATCCATCATACGAAAACTAGAAAACCCTAATAAACCCTAATCCATCATATGAAAACTAGAAAACCCTAATAAACCCTAATACTAGAAAACCCTAATAAACCCTAATCCATCATATGAAAACTAGAAAACCCTAATAAACCCTAATCCATCATATGAAAACTAGAAAACCCTAATAAACCCTAATCTATCATATGAAAACTAGAAAACCCTAATAAACGCTAATCCATCATATGAAAATTAGAAAACCCTAATAAACCCTAATCCATCATTTTAAAACTAGAAAACCTAGATAAACCCTAATCCATCATATGAAAACTAGAAAACCCTAATCCATCATATGAAAACTAGAAAACCCTAATAAACGCTAATCCATCGTGAGAAAACTAGAAACCCTTATAAACCCTAATCCATCATATGAAAACTAGAAACCCCTAATAAAGCCTAATCCATCATATGAAAACTAGAAAACCCTAATAAACCCTAATCCATCATATGAAAACTAGAAAACGCTAACAAACCCTAATCCATCATACGAAAACTAGAAAACCCTAATAAACCCTAATCCATCATATGAAAACTAGAAAACCCTAATAAACCCTAATCCATCTTATGAAAACTAGAAAACCCTAATAAACCCTAATCCATCATACGAAAACTAGAAAACCCTAATAAACCCTAATCCATCATATGAAAACTAGAAAACCCTAATAAACTCTAATCCATCATATGAAAACTAGAAAACCCTAATAAACCCTAATCTATTATATAAAACTAAAAAACCCTAATAAACCCTAATCAATCTTATGAAAACTAGAAAACCCTAATAAACCCTAATCCATCATACGAAAACTAGAAAACCCTAATAAACCCTAATCCATCATAAAAAACTAGAAAACCCTACGAAAACTAGAAAACCCTAATAAACCCTAATCCATCATATGAAAACTAGAAAACCCTAATAAACCCTAATCCATCATATGAAAACTAGAAAACCCTAATAAACCCTAATCCATCATATGAAAACTAGAAAACCCTAATAAACCCTAATCCATCATATGAAAACTAGAAGCCCCAAATAAACCCTAATCCATTATATGAAAACTAGAAAACCCTAATAAACCCTAATCCATCATATGAAAACTAGAAACCCCAGTAAACCCTAATCCATCATATGAAAACTAGAAAACCCTAATAAACCCTAATCCATCATAGCAAAACTAGAAAACCCTAATAAACCCTAATCCATCATACGAAAACTAGAAAACCCTAATAAACCCTAATCCATCATAAAAAACTAGAAAACCCTAATAAACCCTAATCCATCATATGAAAACTAGAAAACCCTAATAAACCCTAATCTACTATATAAAACTAGAAAACCCTAATAAACCCTAATCCATCTTATGAAAGCTAGAAAACCGTAATAACCCCTAACCCATCATATGAAAACTAGAAAACACTAATAAACTCTAATCCATCTTATGAAAACTAGAAAACCTTAATAAACCCTAATTCATCATATGAAAACTAGAAAACTCTAATAACATCATTTGCAACATTCAAAAAGCCTAATCCATCATATGAAAACTAGAAAACCCTAAGAAACCCTAATCCATCATATGAAAACCAGAAAACCCTAACAAACTCTAATCCATCATATTAAAACTAGAAAACCCTAATAAACCCTAATCTATCATATGAAAACTAGAAAACCCTAATAAACCCTAATCCATCATATGAAAATTAGAAAACCCTAATAAACCCTAATCCGTCATTTTAAAACTAGAAAACTTGAACAAACCCTAATCCATCATATGAAAACTAGAAAACCCTAATAAACTCTAATCCATCATATGAAAACTAGAAAACCCTAATAAACCCTAATCCATCGTGAGAAAACTAGAAACCCTTATAAACCCTAATCCATCATATGAAAACTAGAAACCCCTAATAAACCCTAATCCATCATATGAAAACTAGAAAACCATAATAAACCCTAATCCATCATATGAAAACTAGAAAACGCTAACAAACCCTAATCCATCATATGAAAACTAGAAAACCCTAATAAACCCTAATCCATCATACGAAAACTAGAAAACCCTAGTAAACCCAAATCCATCATATGAAAACTAGAAACCCTAATAAACCCTAATCCATCATATGAAAACTAGAAAACCCTAATAAACCCTAATCCATCATATAAAACTAGAAAACCCTAATAAACCCTAATCCATCTTATGAAAACTAGAAAACCCTAATAAACCCTAATCCATCATATGAAAACTAAAAAACCCTAATAAACCCTAATCCATCTTATGAAAACTTGAAAACCCTAATAAACCCTAATCCATCATATGAAAACTAGAAATCCCTAATACCATCATTTGCAACATTCAAAAACCCTAATCCATCATATGAAAACTAGACAACCCTAATAAACCCTAATCCAGCATATGAAAACTAGAAAACCCTAACAAACCCTAATCCATCATATGAAAACAAGAAAACCCTAATAAACCCTAATCCATCATATGAAAACTAGAAAACCCTAATAAACCCTAATCCATCATATAAAACTAGAAAACCCTAACAAACCCTAATCCATCATACGAAAACAAGAAAACCCTAATAAACCCTAATCCATCATATGAAAACAAGAAAACCCTAATAAACCCTAATCCATCATATGAAAACTAGAAAACCCTAATAAACCCTAATATATTATATAAAACTAAAAAACCCTAATAAACCCTAATCAATCTTATGAAAACTAGAAAACCCTAATAAACCCTAATCCATCATATGAAAACTAGAAAACCCTAATAAACCCTAATCCATCTTATGAAAACTAGAAAACCTTAATAAACCCTAAGTCATCATATGAAAACTAGAAAACCCTAATAACATCATTTGCAACATTCAAAAAGCCTAATCCATCATATAAAAACTAAAAAACCCTAAGAAACCCTAATCCATCATATGAAAACTAGAAAACCCTAACAAACCCTAATCCATCATATGAAAACTAGAAAACCCTAACAAACCCTAATCTTTCATATGAAAACTAGAAAACCCTAATAAACCTTAATCCATCATATGAAAATTAGAAAACCCTAATAAACCCTAATCCATCATTTTAAAACTAGAAAACCTGAATAAACCCTAATCCATCATATGAAAACTAGAAAACCCTAATAAACCCTAATCCATCGTGAGAAAACTAGAAACCCTTATAAACCCTAATCCATCATATGAAAACTAGAAACCCCTAATAAAGCCTAATCCATCATATGAAAACTAGAAAACCCTAATAAACCCTAATCCATCATATGAAAACTAGAAAACGCTAACAAACCCTAATCCACCATATGAAAACTAGAAAACCCTAATAAACCCTAATCCATCATACGAAAACTAGAAAACCCTAATAAACCCTAATCCATCATATGAAAACTAGAAAACTCTAATAAACCCTAATCCATCTTATGAAAACTAGAAAACCCTAATAAACCCTAATCCATCATATGAAAACTAGAAAACCCTAATAAACGCAAATCCATCTTATGAAAACTAGAAAACCCTAATAAACCCTAATCCATCATATGAAAACTAGAAAACCCTAATAAACCCTAATCCATCATATGAAAACTAGAAAACCCTAATAAACCCTAATCCATCTTATGAAAACTAGAAAACCTTAATAAACCCTAACTCATCATATGAAAACTAGAAAACCCTAATAACATCATTTGCAACATTCAAAAAGCCTAATCCATCATATGAAAACTAGAAAACCCTAAGAAACCCTAATCCATCATATGAAAACTAGAAAACCCTAATCCATCATATGAAAACTAGAAAACCCTAATAAACCTAAATCTATCATATGAAAACTAGAAAACCCTAATAAACGCTAATCCATCATATGAAAATTAGAAAACCCTAATAAACCCTAATCCATCATTTTAAAACTAGAAAACCTAGATAAACCCTAATCCATCATATGAAAACTAGAAAACCCTAATCCATCATATGAAAACTAGAAAACCCTAATAAACCCTAATCCATCGTGAGAAAACTAGAAACCCTTATAAACCCTAATCCATCATATGAAAACTAGAAACCCCTAATAAAGCCTAATCCATCATATGAAAACTAGAAAACCCTAATAAACCCTAATCCATCATATGAAAACTAGAAAACGCTAACAAACCCTAATCCATTATACGAAAACTAGAAAACCCTAATAAACCCTAATCCATCATATGAAAACTAGAAAACCCTAATAAACCCTAATCCATCTTATGAAAACTAGAAAACCCTAATAAACCCTAATCCATCATATAAAACTAGAAAACCCTAATAAACCCTAATCCATCATACGAAAACTAGAAAACCCTAATAAACCCTAATCCATCATATGAAAACTAGAAAACCCTAATAAACTCTAATCCATCATATGAAAACTAGAAAACCCTAATAAACCCTAATCTATTATATAAAACTAAAAAACCCTAATAAACCCTAATCAATCTTATGAAAACTAGAAAACCCTAATAAACCCTAATCCATCATACGAAAACTAGAAAACCCTAATAAACCCTAATCCATCATAAAAAACTAGAAAACCCTACGAAAACTAGAAAACCCTAATAAACCCTAATCCATCATATGAAAACTAGAAAACCCTAATAAACCCTAATCCATCATATGAAAACTAGAAAACCCTAATAAACCCTAATCCATCATATGAAAACTAGAAAACCCTAATAAACCCTAATCCATCATATGAAAACTAGAAGCCCCAAATAAACCCTAATCCATTATATGAAAACTAGAAAACCCTAATAAACCCTAATCCATCATATGAAAACTAGAAACCCCAGTAAACCCTAATCCATCATATGAAAACTAGAAAACCCTAATAAACCCTAATCCATCATAGCAAAACTAGAAAACCCTAATAAACCCTAATCCATCATACGAAAACTAGAAAACCCTAATAAACCCTAATCCATCATAAAAAACTAGAAAACCCTAATAAACCCTAATCCATCATATGAAAACTAGAAAACCCTAATAAACCCTAATCTACTATATAAAACTAGAAAACCCTAATAAACCCTAATCCATATTATGAAAGCTAGAAAACCGTAATAACCCCTAACCCATCATATGAAAACTAGAAAACACTAATAAACCCTAATCCATCTTATGAAAACTAGAAAAACTTAATAAACCCTAATTCATCATATGAAAACTAGAAAACTCTAATAACATCATTTGCAACATTCAAAAAGCCTAATCCATCATATGAAAACTAGAAAACCCTAAGAAACCCTAATCCATCATATGAAAACCAGAAAACCCTAACAAACTCTAATCCATCATATTAAAACTAGAAAACCCTAATAAACCCTAATCTATCATATGAAAACTAGAAAACCCTAATAAACCCTAATCCATCATATGAAAATTAGAAAACCCTAATAAACCCTAATCCGTCATTTTAAAACTAGAAAACTTGAACAAACCCTAATCCATCATATGAAAACTAGAAAACCCTAATAAACTCTAATCCATCATATGAAAACTAGAAAACCCTAATAAACCCTAATCCATCGTGAGAAAACTAGAAACCCTTATAAACCCTAATCCATCATATGAAAACTAGAAACCCCTAATAAACCCTAATCCATCATATGAAAACTAGAAAACCATAATAAACCCTAATCCATCATATGAAAACTAGAAAACGCTAACAAACCCTAATCCATCATATGAAAACTAGAAAACCCTAATAAACCCTAATCCATCATACGAAAACTAGAAAACCCTAGTAAACCCAAATCCATCATATGAAAACTAGAAACCCTAATAAACCCTAATCCATCATATGAAAACTAGAAAACCCTAATAAACCCTAATCCATCATATAAAACTAGAAAACCCTAATAAACCCTAATCCATCTTATGAAAACTAGAAAACCCTAATAAACCCTAATCCATCATATGAAAACTAAAAAACCCTAATAAACCCTAATCCATCTTATGAAAACTTGAAAACCCTAATAAACTCTAATCCATCATATGAAAACTAGAAATCCCTAATACCATCATTTGCAACATTCAAAAACCCTAATCCATCATATGAAAACTAGACAACCCTAATAAACCCTAATCCAGCATATGAAAACTAGAAAACCCTAACAAACCCTAATCCATCATATGAAAACAAGAAAACCCTAATAAACCCTAATCCATCATATGAAAACTAGAAAACCCTAATAAACCCTAATCCATCATATAAAACTAGAAAACCCTAACAAACCCTAATCCATCATACGAAAACAAGAAAACCCTAATAAACCCTAATCCATCATATGAAAACAAGAAAACCCTAATAAACCCTAATCCATCATATGAAAACTAGAAAACCCTAATAAACCCTAATCTATTATATAAAACTAAAAAACCCTAATAAACCCTAATCAATCTTATGAAAACTAGAAAACCCTAATAAACCCTAATCCATCATATGAAAACTAGAAAACCCTAATAAACCCTAATCCATCTTATGAAAACTAGAAAACCTTAATAAACCCTAAGTCATCATATGAAAACTAGAAAACCCTAATAACATCATTTGCAACATTCAAAAAGCCTAATCCATCATATAAAAACTAAAAAACCCTAAGAAACCCTAATCCATCATATGAAAACTAGAAAACCCTAACAAACCCTAATCCATCATATGAAAACTAGAAAACCCTAACAAACCCTAATCTTTCATATGAAAACTAGAAAACCCTAATAAACCTTAATCCATCATATGAAAATTAGAAAACCCTAATAAACCCTAATCCATCATTTTAAAACTAGAAAACCTGAATAAACCCTAATCCATCATATGAAAACTAGAAAACCCTAATCCATCATATGAAAACT
Source organism: Cichorium intybus (assembly GCA_023525715.1). Classification (NCBI taxonomy): domain Eukaryota; kingdom Viridiplantae; phylum Streptophyta; class Magnoliopsida; order Asterales; family Asteraceae; genus Cichorium; species Cichorium intybus. Next base: position 1,858,936 of record JAKNSD010000034.1, on the reverse strand, counting down.
AGAAAACCCTAATAAACCCTAATCCATCGTGAGAAAACTAGAAACCCTTATAAACCCTAATCCATCATATGAAAACTAGAAACCCCTAATAAAGCCTAATCCATCATATGAAAACTAGAAAACCCTAATAAACCCTAATCCATCATATGAAAACTAGAAAACGCTAACAAACCCTAATCCACCATATGAAAACTAGAAAACCCTAATAAACCCTAATCCATCATACGAAAACTAGAAAACCCTAATAAACCCTAATCCATCATATGAAAACTAGAAAACTCTAATAAACCCTAATCCATCTTATGAAAACTAGAAAACCCTAATAAACCCTAATCCATCATATGAAAACTAGAAAACCCTAATAAACGCAAATCCATCTTATGAAAACTAGAAAACCCTAATAAACCCTAATCCATCATATGAAAACTAGAAAACCCTAATAAACCCTAATCCATCATATGAAAACTAGAAAACCCTAATAAACCCTAATCCATCTTATGAAAACTAGAAAACCTTAATAAACCCTAACTCATCATATGAAAACTAGAAAACCCTAATAACATCATTTGTAACATTCAAAAAGCCTAATCCATCATATGAAAACTAGAAAACCCTAAGAAACCCTAATCCATCATATGAAAACTAGAAAACCCTAATCCATCATATGAAAACTAGAAAACCCTAATAAACCTAAATCTATCATATGAAAACTAGAAAACCCTAATAAACGCTAATCCATCATATGAAAATTAGAAAACCCTAATAAACCCTAATCCATCATTTTAAAACTAGAAAACCTAGATAAACCCTAATCCATCATATGAAAACTAGAAAACCCTAATCCATCATATGAAAACTAGAAAACCCTAATAAACCCTAATCCATCGTGAGAAAACTAGAAACCCTTATAAACCCTAATCCATCATATGAAAACTAGAAACCCCTAATAAAGCCTAATCCATCATATGAAAACTAGAAAACCCTAATAAACCCTAATCCATCATATGAAAACTAGAAAACGCTAACAAACCCTAATCCATCATACGAAAACTAGAAAACCCTAATAAACCCTAATCCATCATATGAAAACTAGAAAACCCTAATAAACCCTAATCCATCTTATGAAAACTAGAAAACCCTAATAAACCCTAATCCATCATATAAAACTAGAAAACCCTAATAAACCCTAATCCATCATACGAAAACTAGAAAACCCTAATAAACCCTAATCCATCATATGAAAACTAGAAAACCCTAATAAACTCTAATCCATCATATAAAAACTAGAAAACCCTAATAAACCCTAATCTATTATATAAAACTAAAAAACCCTAATAAACCCTAATCAATCTTATGAAAACTAGAAAACCCTAATAAACCCTAATCCATCATATGAAAACTAGAAAACCCTAATAAACCCTAATCCATCTTATGAAAACTAGAAAACCTTAATAAACCCTAAGTCATCATATGAAAACTAGAAAACCCTAATAACATCATTTGCAACATTCAAAAAGCCTAATCCATCATATGAAAACTAAAAAACCCTAAGAAACCCTAATCCATCATATGAAAACTAGAAAACCCTAACAAACCCTAATCCATCATATGAAAACTAGAAAACCCTAATAAACCCTAATCTTTCATATGAAAACTAGAAAACCCCAGGGCTGCCATTGATCTTATTGTTAAGTTTCCGGAGGGCTCTTTTCCTGTTCGATACCTTGGCGTTCCTCTCATCACCACGCGTCTTGCCCACAAAGACTGTAAAGGACTTGTTGATAAAGTCAAATGCAGGATTAATGACTGGAAAAACAAGTCTCTTTCCTTTGCAGGTCGTCTCCAGTTGATCCTCTCTGTCCTTTCTTCTACTCAAATCTATTGGGCTTCTGTTTTTATTCTTCATAAATCTATCTCTAACGATATTGAGAAACTCATGAGAGGTTTCCTCTGGTGCCATGGTGAGTTGAAGCGTGGTAAAGCTAAAGTCTCCTGGAAAACTGTTTGCCTTCCTAAGGAACATGGTGGGCTTGGCATACGTAACCTTGCTATCTGGAATGTTGCCCTTATGGCTTCCCATGTTTGGAGACTTCTTTCCAAGAAAGAGTCTCTATGGGTTAAGTGGATCCACTCTTACCGTTTATGTGGCCGTAACTTTTGGGATGCCCCCAAAAAATACGGTTCTGGATTTGCCTGGCGTAACATCCTGGATATGAGGGATAAGATAAGGGAGTATATAGTTTCCCAGATAGGTGATGGATGTTCTACTTCTGCTTGGTTCGATAACTGGCACCCTGCGGGCCCTCTTTCTAAATTATTGTCTGTCCGTGATATCCATGATGCGGGTTTCACTCCTGATACAAAGGTTGCTGACCTGGTTCTTAACGGTTCTTGGGTTCGGCCTCATTGTTGGAGAGATTCTCATACTGCTCTTCTTCCTCATAACCCCCCTACTCTTTCCACATTCGTCCCTGATAATCTCCTTTGGAGATCTAGAGACGGTCAACTCTCTCCTTTCTCTGTTCGTTCTGTTTGGAAGACTATTCGCCCCTATCATCAACCGGTCTTTTGGTTTCATCTTGTTTGGTTCTCCCAGAACATCCCCAGACATGCTTTCATTCTTTGGGTTGCTCTTAAAAATCGCCTTAAGACTCCTGATAAAATCAAAATTTGGGACACTAATTCCAATCTCCTTTGTGGGTTCTGCGGGGACTGTCCGGATTCCCTTTCCCATCTCTTCTTTGAATGTTCTTTCACTTCTTTGGTTTGGCATGACCTCCATCACGTCATGAATCTCTCCTTCTCCCCTGACAGCTGGTCTGATATCATTAGTCAACTCAACCCCAGTAATAAGAACAAGACCATATGGTCCATCATTAGAAGACTTGTTTTTGCTGGAGCTGTATATCACATATGGCGGGAAAGAAATTTACGCATTTTTAAAAACATAAAAAGATCCCATCATGCTGTCGTGAATAGTGTTAAGGATGATATCCGCTGTAGACTGCTGAGTCTATCTATGAAAACGTGCACTAATGTTGATTTGGCTAAAACTATTTGGACCCTCCCTTAATTTCCTTCCTTTGCGTCTTCTTTCTTTTTCTGCTTGTTTTGGCTTGTATGGTTTGTTTGTTTTGCAGGTTGTTTTCAATTATGTTCTTGTTTGCTTCTGGTTCCTTATCTTGTTTTGGTTCCTAGTTTAGCTTGATTGTCCGTTGGGGCCTGTCCCGATGGATTTTCTGTTTTTTGGTGGGGAGTCCCCAGCCTTATATTGTATTTATTCTTTTTATTAATAAATTTGCCAGAGGTGCCGCCCTCTTTACCCAAAAAAACTAGAAAACCCTAATAAACCTTAATCCATCATATGAAAATTAGAAAACCCTAATAAACCCTAATCCATCATTTTAAAACTAGAAAACCTGAATAAACCCTAATCCATCATATGAAAACTAGAAAACCCTAATCCATCATATGAAAACTAGAAAACCCTAGTAAACCCTAATCCATCGTGAGAAAACTAGAAACCCTTATAAACCCTAATCGATCATATGAAAACTAGAAACCCCTAATAAGCCCTAATCCATCATATGAAAACTAGAAAACACTAACAAACCCTAATCCATCATATGAAAACTAGAAAACCCTAATAAACCCTAATCCATCATACAAAAACTAGAAAACCCTAATAAACCCTAATCCATCATATGAAAACTAGAAAACCCTAATAAACCCTAATCCATCTTATGAAAACTAGAAAACCCTAATAAACCCTAATCCATCATATGAAAACTAGAAAACCCTAATAAACCCAAATCCATCTTATGAAAACTAAAAAACCCTAATAAACCCTAATCCATCATATGAAAACTAGAAAACCCTAATAAACCCTAATCCATCATATGAAAACTAGAAAACCCTAATAAACCCTAATCCATCTTATGAAAACTAGAAAACCTTAATAAACCCTAACTTATCATATGAAAACTAGAAAACCCTAATAACATCATTTGCAACATTCAAAAAGCCTAATCCATCATATGAAAACTCGAAAACCCTAAGAAACCCTAATCCATCATATGAAAACTAGAAAACCCTAACAAACCCTAATCCATCATATGAAAACTAGAAAACCCTAATAAACCCTAATCTATCATATGAAAACTAGAAAACCCTAATAAACGCTAATCCATTATATGAAAATTAGAAAACCCTAATAAACCCTAATCCATCATTTTAAAACTAGAAAACCTAGATAAACCCTAATCCATCATATGAAAACTAGAAAACCCTAATCCATCATATGAAAACTAGAAAACCCTAATAAACCCTAATCCATCGTGAGAAAACTAGAAACCCTTATAAACCCTAATCCATCATATGAAAACTAGAAACCCCTAATAAAGCCTAATCCATCATATGAAAACTAGAAAACCCTAATAAACCCTAATCCATCATATGAAAACTAGAAAAAGCTAACAAACCCTAATCCATCATATGAAAACTAGAAAACCCTAATAAACCCTAATCCATCATACGAAAACTAGAAAACCCTAATAAACCCTAATCCATCATATGAAAACTAGAAAACCCTAATAAACCCTAATCCATCTTATGAAAACTAGAAAACCCTAATAAACCCTAATCCATCTTATGAAAACTTGAAAACCCTAATAAACCCTAATCCATCATATGAAAACTAGAAATCCCTAATACCATCATTTGCAACATTCAAAAACCCTAATCCATCATATGAAAACTAGACAACCCTAATAAACCATAATCCAGCATATGAAAACTAGAAAACCCTAACAAACCCTAATCCATCATATGAAAACAAGAAAACCCTGATAAACCCTAATCCATCATATGAAAACTAGAAAACCCTAATAAACCCTAATCCATCATATAAAACTAGAAAACCCTAACAAACCCTAATCCATCATACGAAAACAAGAAAACCCTAATAAACCCTAATCCATCATATGAAAACAAGAAAACCCTAATAAACCCTAATCCATCATATGAAAACTAGAAAACCCTAATAAACCCTAATCTATTATATAAAACTAAAAAACCCTAATAAACCCTAATCAATCTTATGAAAACTAGAAAACCCTAATAAACCCTAATCCATCATATGAAAACTAGAAAACCCTAATAAACCCTAATCCATCTTATGAAAACTAGAAAACCTTAATAAACCCTAAGTCATCATATGAAAACTAGAAAACCCTAATAACATCATTTGCAACATTCAAAAAGCCTAATCCATCATATAAAAACTAAAAAACCCTAAGAAACCCTAATCCATCATATGAAAACTAGAAAACCCTAACAAACCCTAATCCATCATATGAAAACTAGAAAACCCTAACAAACCCTAATCTTTCATATGAAAACTAGAAAACCCTAATAAACCTTAATCCATCATATGAAAATTAGAAAACCCTAATAAACCCTAATCCATCATTTTAAAACTAGAAAACCTGAATAAACCCTAATCCATCATATGAAAACTAGAAAACCCTATTCCATCATATGAAAACTAGAAAACCCTAATAAACCCTAATCCATCGTGAGAAAACTAGAAACCCTTATAAACCCTAATCCATCATATGAAAACTAGAAACCCCTAATAAAGCCTAATCCATCATATGAAAACTAGAAAACCCTAATAAACCCTAATCAATCATATGAAAACTAGAAAACGCTAACAAACCCTAATCCATCATATGAAAACTAGAAAACCCTAATAAACCCTAATCCATCATACGAAAACTAGAAAACCCTAATAAACCCTAATCCATCATATGAAAACTAGAAAACTCTAATAAACCCTAATCCATCTTATGAAAACTAGAAAACCCTAATAAACCCTAATCCATCATATGAAAACTAGAAAACCCTAATAAACGCAAATCCATCTTATGAAAACTAGAAAACCCTAATAAACCCTAATCCATCATATGAAAACTAGAAAACCCTAATAAACCCTAATCCATCATATGAAAACTAGAAAACCCTAATAAACCCTAATCCATCTTATGAAAACTAGAAAACCTTAACAAACCCTAACTCATCATATGAAAACTAGAAAACCCTAATAACATCATTTGCAACATTCAAAAAGCCTAATCCATCATATGAAAACTAGAAAACCCTAAGAAACCCTAATCCATCATATGAAAACTAGAAAACCCTAATCCATCATATGAAAACTAGAAAACCCTAATAAACCCAAATCTATCATATGAAAACTAGAAAACCCTAATAAACGCTAATCCATCATATGAAAATTAGAAAACCCTAATAAACCCTAATCCATCATTTTAAAACTAGAAAACCTAGATAAACCCTAATCCATCATATGAAAACTAGAAAACCCTAATCCATCATATGAAAACTAGAAAACCCTAATAAACCCTAATCCATCGTGAGAAAACTAGAAACCCTTATAAACCCTAATCCATCATATGAAAACTAGAAACCCCTAATAAAGCCTAATCCATCATATGAAAACTAGAAAACCCTAATAAACCCTAATCCATCATATGAAAACTAGAAAACGCTAACAAACCCTAATCCATCATACGAAAACTAGAAAACCCTAATAAACCCTAATCCATCATATGAAAACTAGAAAACCCTAATAAAACCCTAATCCATCTTATGAAAACTAGAAAACCCTAATAAACCCTAATCCATCATATAAAACTAGAAAACCCTAATAAACCCTAATCCATCATACGAAAACTAGAAAACCCTAATAAACCCTAATCCATCATATGAAAACTAGAAAACCCTAATAAACTCTAATCCATCATATGAAAACTAGAAAACCCTAATAAACCCTAATCTATTATATAAAACTAAAAAACCCTAATAAACCCTAATCAATCTTATGAAAACTAGAAAACCCTAATAAACCCTAATCCATCATATGAAAACTAGAAAACCCTAATAAACCCTAATCCATCTTATGAATACTAGAAAACCTTAATAAACCCTAAGTCATCATATGAAAACTAGAAAACCCTAATAACATCATTTGCAACATTCAAAAAGCCTAATCCATCATATAAAAACTAAAAAACCCTAAGAAACCCTAATCCATCATATGAAAACTAGAAAACCCTAACAAACCCTAATCCATCATATGAAAACTAGAAAACCCTAACAAACCCTAATCTTTCATATGAAAACTAGAAAACCCTAATAAACCTTAATCCATCATATGAAAATTAGAAAACCCTAATAAACCCTAATCCATCATTTTAAAACTAGAACACCTGAATAAACCCTAATCCATCATATGAAAACTAGAAAACCCTAATCCATCATATGAAAACTAGAAAACCCTAATAAACCCTAATCCATCGTGAGAAAACTAGAAATCCTTATAAACCCTAATCCATCATATGAAAAGTAGAAACCCCTAATAAAGCCTAATCCATCATATGAAAACTAGAAAACCCTAATAAACCCTAATCCATCATATGAAAACTAGAAAACGCTAACAAACCCTAATCCATCATATGAAAACTAGAAAACCCTAATAAACCCTAATCCATCATACGAAAACTAGAAAACCCTAATAAACCCTAATCCATCATATGAAAACTAGAAAACTCTAATAAACCCTAATCCATCTTATGAAAACTAGAAAACCCTAATAAACCCTAATCCATCATATGAAAACTAGAAAACCCTAATAAACGCAAATCCATCTTATGAAAACTAGAAAACCCTAATAAACCCTAATCTATCATATGAAAACTAGAAAACCCTAATAAACCCTAATCCATCATATGAAAACTAGAAAACCCTAATAAACCCTAATCCATCTTATGAAAACTAGAAAACCTTAATAAACCCTAACTCATCATATGAAAACTAGAAAACCCTAATAACATCATTTGCAACATTCAAAAAGCCTAATCCATCATATGAAAACTAGAAAACCCTAAGAAACCCTAATCCATCATATGAAAACTAGAAAACCCTAATCCATCATATGAAAACTAGAAAACCCTAATAAACCCAAATCTATCATATGAAAACTAGAAAACCCTAATAAACGCTAATCCATCATATGAAAATTAGAAAACCCTAATAAACCCTAATCCATCATTTTAAAACTAGAAAACCTAGATAAACCCTAATCCATCATATGAAAACTAGAAAACCCTAATCCATCATATGAAAACTAGAAAACCCTAATAAACCCTAATCCATCGTGAGAAAACTAGAAACCCTTATAAACCCTAATCCATCATATGAAAACTAGAAACCCCTAATAAAGCCTAATCCATCATATGAAAACTAGAAAACCCTAATAAACCCTAATCCATCATATGAAAACTAGAAAACGCTAACAAACCCTAATCCATCATACGAAAACTAGAAAACCCTAATAAACCCTAATCCATCATATGAAAACTAGAAAACCCTAATAAACCCTAATCCATCTTATGAAAACTAGAAAACCCTAATAAACCCTAATCCATCATATAAAACTAGAAAACCCTAATAAACCCTAATCCATCATACGAAAACTAGAAAACCCTAATAAACCCTAATCCATCATATGAAAACTAGAAAACCCTAATAAACTCTAATCCATCATATGAAAACTAGAAAACCCTAATAAACCCTAATCTATTATATAAAACTAAAAAACCCTAATAAACCCTAATCAATCTTATGAAAACTAGAAAACCCTAATAAACCCTAATCCATCATATGAAAACTAGAAAACCCTAATAAACCCTAATCCATCTTATGAAAACTAGAAAACCTTAATAAACCCTAAGTCATCATATGAAAACTAGAAAACCCTAATAACATCATTTGCAACATTCAAAAAGCCTAATCCATCATATGAAAACTAAAAAACCCTAAGAAACCCTAATCCATCATATGAAAACTAGAAAACCCTAACAAACCCTAATCCATCATATGAAAACTAGAAAACCCTAATAAACCCTAATCTTTCATATGAAAACTAGAAAACCCTAATAAACCTTAATCCATCATATGAAAATTAGAAAACCCTAATAAACCCTAATCTATCATTTTAAAACTAGAAAACCTGAATAAACCCTAATCCATCATATGAAAACTAGAAAACCCTAATCCATCATATGAAAACTAGAAAACCCTAATAAACCCTAATCCATCGTGAGAAAACTAGAAACCCTTATACACCCTAATCGATCATATGAAAACTAGAAACCCCTAATAAGCCCTAATCCATCATATGAAAACTAGAAAACCCTAATAAACCCTAATCCATCATATGAAAACTAGAAAACACTAACAAACCCTAATCCATCATATGAAAACTAGAAAACCCTAATAAACCCTAATCCATCATACGAAAACTAGAAAACCCTAATAAACCCTAATCCATCATATGAAAACTAGAAAACCCTAATAAACCCTAATCCATCTTATGAAAACTAGAAAACCCTAATAAACCCTAATCCATCATATGAAAACTAGAAAACCCTAATAAACCCAAATCCATCTTATGAAAACTAGAAAACCCTAATAAACCCTAATCCATCATATGAAAACTAGAAAACCCTAATAAACCCTAATCCATCATATGAAAACTAGAAAACGCTAACAAACCCTAATCCATCATATGAAAACTAGAAAACCCTAAAAAACCCTAATCAATCATACGAAAACTAGAAAACCCTAATAAACCCTAATCCATCATATGAAAACTAGAAAACCCTAATAAACCCTAATCCATCTTATGAAAACTAGAAAACCCTAATAAACCCTAATCCATCATATGAAAACTAGAAAACCCTAATAAACCCTAATCCATCTTATGAAAACAAGAAAACCCTAATAAACCCTAATCCATCATATGCAAAACTAGAAAACCCTAATAAACCATAATCCATCTTATGAAAACTAGAAAACCTTAATAAACCCTAAGTCATCATATGAAAACTAGAAAACCCTAATAACATCATTTGCAACATTCAAAAAGCCTAATCCATCATATGAAAACTAGAAAACTAGAAAACCCTAAGAAACCCTAATCCATCATATGAAAACTAGAAAACGCTAACAAACCCTAATCCATCATATGAAAACTAGAAAACCCTAAAAAACCCTAATCAATCATACGAAAACTAGAAAACCCTAATAAACCCTAATCCATCATATGAAAACTAGAAAACCCTAATAAACCCTAATCCATCTTATGAAAACTAGAAAACCCTAATAAACCCTAATCCATCATATGAAAACTAGAAAACCCTAATAAACCCTAATCCATCTTATGAAAACAAGAAAACCCTAATAAACCCTAATCCATCATATGCAAAACTAGAAAACCCTAATAAACCCTAATCCATCTTATGAAAACTAGAAAACCTTAATAAACCCTAAGTCATCATATGAAAACTAGAAAACCCTAATAACATCATTTGCAACATTCAAAAAGCCTAATCCATCATATGAAAACTAGAAAACTAGAAAACCCTAAGAAACCCTAATCCATCATATGAAAACTAGAAAACCCTAACAAACCCTAATCCATCATATGAAAACTAGAAAACCCTAATAAACCCTAATCTTTCATATGAAAACTAGAAAACCCTAATAAACCTTAATCCATCATATGAAAATTTGAAAACCCTAATAAACCCTAATCCATCATTTTAAAACTAGAAAACCTGAATAAACCCTAATCCATCATATGAAAACTAGAAAACCCTAATCCATCATATGAAAACTAGAAAACCATAATAAACCCTAATCCGTCATATGAAAACTAGAAAACCCTAGTAAACCCTAATCCATCATATGAAAACTAGAAACCCCTAATAAACCCTAATCCATCATATGAAAACTAGAAAACCCTAATAAACCCTAATCCATCTTATGAAAACTAGAAAACCCTAATAATCCCTAATCCATCATATGAAAACTAGAAAACCCTAATAAACCCTAATCCATCATATGAAAACTAGAAAACCCTAATAAACCCTAATCCATCTTATGAAAACTAGAAAACCCTAATAAACCCTAATCCATTATATGAAAACTAGAAAACCCTAATAAACCCTAATCCATCTTATGAAAACTAGAAAACCCTAATAAAGCCTAATCCATCATATGAAAACTAGAAAACCCTAATAAACCCTAATACATCATATGAAAACTAGAAAACCCTAATAAACCCTAATCCATCTTATGAAAACTAGAAAACCTTAATAAACCCTAACTCATCATATGAAAACTAGAAAACCCTAATAACATCATTTGCAACATTCAGAAAGCCTAATCCATCATATGAAAACTAGAAAACCCTAAGAAACCCTAATCCATCATATGAAAACTAGAAAACCCTAACAAACCCTAATCCATCATATGAAAACTAGAAAACCCTAATAAACCCTAATCTATCATATGAAAACTAAAAACCCCTAATAAATGCTAATCCATCATATGAAAATTAGAAAACCCTAATAAACCCTAATCCATCATTTTAAAACTAGAAAACCTAGATAAACCCTAATCCATCATATGAAAACTAGAAAACCCTAATAAACCCTAATCCAGCGTGAGAAAACTAGAAACCCTTATAAACCCTAATCCATCATATGAAAACTAGAAACCCCTAATAAAGCCTAATCCATCATATGAAAACTAGAAAACCCTAATAAACCCTAATCCATCATATGAAAACTAGAAAACGTTAACAAACCCTAATCCATCATATGAAAACTAGAAAACCCTAATAAACCCTAATCCATCATACGAAAACTAGAAAACCCTAATATACCCTAATCCATCATATGAAAACTAGAAAACCCTAATAAACCCTAATCCATCTTATGAAAACTAGAAAACCCTAATAAACCCTAATCCATCATATGAAAATTAGAAAACCCTAGTAAACCCTAATCCATCTTATGAAAACTAGAAAACCCTAATAAACCCTAATCCATCATATGAAAACTAGAAAACCCGAATAAACCCTAATCCATCATATGAAAACTAGAAAACCCTAATAAACCCTAATCCATCTTATGAAAACTAGAAAACCTTAATAAACCCTAACTCATCATATGAAAACTAGAAAACCCTAATAACATCATTTGCAACATTCAAAAAGCCTAATCCATCATATGAAAACTAGAAAACCCTAAGAAACCCTAATCCATCATATGAAAACTAGAAAACCCTAACAAACCCTAATCTATCATATGAAAACTAGAAAACCCTAATAAACCCTAATCTATCATATGAAAACTAAAAACCCCTAATAAATGCTAATCCATCATATGAAAATTAGAAAACCCTAATAAACCCTAATCCATCATTTTAAAACTAGAAAACCTAGATAAACCCTAATCCATCATATGAAAACTAGAAAACCCTAATCCATCATATGAAAACTAGAAAACCCTAATAAACCCTAATCCATCGTGAGAAAACTAGAAACCCTTATAAACCCTAATCCATCATATGAAAACTAGAAAACCCTAATAAACCCTAATCCATCATATGAAAACTAGAAAACGCTAACAAACCCTAATCCATCATATGAAAACTAGAAAACCCTAAAAAACCCAAATCAATCATACGAAAACTAGAAAACCCTAATAAACCCTAATCCATCATATGAAAACTAGAAAACCCTAATAAACCCTAATCCATCTTATGAAAACTAGAAAACCCTAATAAACCCTAATCCATCATATGAAAACTAGAAAACCCTAATAAACCCTAATCCATCTTATGAAAACTAGAAAACCCTAATAAACCCTAATCCATCATATGAAAACTAGAAAACCCTAATAAACCCTAATCCATCTTATGAAAACTAGAAAACCTTAATTAACCCTAAGTCATCATATGAAAACTAGAAAACCCTAATAACATCATTTGCAACATTCAAAAAGCCTAATCCATCATATGAAAACTAGAAAACTAGAAAACCCTAAGAAACCCTAATCCATCATATGAAAACTAGAAAACCCTAACAAACCCTAATCCATCATATGAAAACTAGAAAACCCAAATAAACCCTAATCTTTCATATGAAAACTAGAAAACCCTAATAAACCTTAATCCATCATATGAAAATTTGAAAACCCTAATAAACCCTAATCCATCATTTTAAAACTAGAAAACCTGAATAAACCCTAATCCATCATATGAAAACTAGAAAACCCTAATCCATCATATGAAAACTAGAAAACCATAATAAACCCTAATCGATCGTGAGAAAACTAGAAACCCTTATAAACCCTAATCCATCATATGAAAACTAGAAACCCCTAATAAGCCCTAATCCATCATATGAAAACTAGAAAACATTAATAAACCCTAATCCATCATATGAAAACTAGAAAATGCTAACAAACCCTAATCCATCATATGAAAACTAGAAAACCCTAATAAACCCTAATCCATCATACGAAAACTAGAAAACCCTAATAAACCCTAATCCATCATATGAAAACTAGAAAACCCTAATAAACCCTAATCCATCTTATGAAAACTAGAAAACCCTAATAAACCCTAATCCATTATATGAAAACTAGAAAACCCTAATAAACCCTAATCCATCTTATGAAAACTAGAAAACCCTAATAAAGCCTAATCCATCATATGAAAACTAGAAAACCCTAATAAACCCTAATACATCATATGAAAACTAGAAAACCCTAATAAACCCTAATCCATCTTATGAAAACTAGAAAACCTTAATAAACCCTAACTCATCATATGAAAACTAGAAAACCCTAATAACATCATTTGCAACATTCAGAAAGCCTAATCCATCATATGAAAACTAGAAAACCCTAAGAAACCCTAATCCATCATATGAAAACTAGAAAACCCTAACAAACCCTAATCCATCATATGAAAACTAGAAAACCCTAATCTATCATATGAAAACTAGAAACCCCTAATAAACGCTAATCCATCATATGAAAATTTGAAAACCCTAATAAACCCTAATCCATCATTTTAAAACTAGAAAACCTAGATAAACCCTAATCCGTCATATGAAAACTAGAAAACCCTAATCCATCATATGAAAACTAGAAAACCCTAATAAACCGTAATCCAGCGTGAGAAAACTAGCAACCCTTATAAACCCTAATCCATCATATGAAAACTAGAAACCCCTAATAAAGCCTAATCCATCATATGAAAACTAGAAAACCCTAATAAACCCTAATCCATCATATGAAAACTAGAAAACGTTAACAAACCCTAATCCATCATATGAAAACTAGAAAACCCTAATAAATCCTAATCCATCATACGAAAACTAGAAAACCTTAATATACCCTAATCCATCATATGAAAACTAGAAAACCCTAATAAACCCTAATCCATCTTATGAAAACTAGAAAACCCTAATAAACCCTAATCCATCATATGAAAATTAGAAAACCCTAATAAACCCTAATCCATCTTATGAAAACTAGAAAACCCTAATAAACCCTAATCCATCATATGAAAACTAGAAAACCCGAATAAACCCTAATCCATCATATGAAAACTAGAAAACCCTAATAAACCCTAATCCATCTTATGAAAACTAGAAAACCTTAATAAACCCTAACACATCATATGAAAACTAGAAAACCCTAATAACATCATTTGCAACATTCAAAAAGCCTAATCCATAATATGAAAACTAGAAAACCCTAAGAAACCCTAATCCATCATATGAAAACTAGAAAACCCTAACAAACCCTAATCCATCATATGAAAACTAGAAAACCCTAATAAACCCTAATCTATCATATGAAAACTAAAAACCCCTAATAAATGCTAATCCATCATATGAAAATTAGAAAACCCTAATAAACCCTAATCCATCATTTTAAAACTAGAAAACCTAGATAAACCCTAATCCATCATATGAAAACTAGAAAACCCTAATCCATCATATGAAAACTAGAAAACCCTAATAAACCCTAATCCATCGTGAGAAAACTAGAAACCCTTATAAACCCTAATCCATCATATGAAAACTAGAAAACCCTAATAAACCCTAATCCATCATATGAAAACTAGAAAACGCTAACAAACCCTAATCCATCATATGAAAACTAGAAAACCCTAAAAAACCCAAATCAATCATACGAAAACTAGAAAACCCTAATAAACCCTAATCCATCATATGAAAACTAGAAAACCCTAATAAACCCTAATCCATCTTATGAAAACTAGAAAACCCTAATAAACCCTAATCCATCATATGAAAACTAGAAAACCCTAATAAACCCTAATCCATCTTATGAAAACTAGAAAACCCTAATAAACCCTAATCCATCATATGAAAACTAGAAAACCCTAATAAACCCTAATCCATCTTATGAAAACTAGAAAACCTTAATAAACCCTAAGTCATCATATGAAAACTAGAAAACCCTAATAACATCATTTGCAACATTCAAAAAGCCTAATCCATCATATGAAAACTAGAAAACTAGAAAACCCTAAGAAACCCTAATCCATCATATGAAAACTAGAAAACCCTAACAAACCCTAATCCATCATATGAAAACTAGAAAACCCAAATAAACCCTAATCTTTCATATGAAAACTAGAAAACCCTAATAAACCTTAATCCATCATATGAAAATTTGAAAACCCTAATAAACCCTAATCCATCATTTTAAAACTAGAAAACCTGAATAAACCCTAATCCATCATATGAAAACTAGAAAACCCTAATCCATCATATGAAAACTAGAAAACCATAATAAACCCTAATCCATCGTGAGAAAACTAGAAACCCTTATAAACCCTAATCCATCATATGAAAACTAGAAACCCCTAATAAGCCCTAATCCATCATATGAAAACTAGAAAACATTAATAAACCCTAATCCATCATATGAAAACTAGAAAACGCTAACAAACCCTAATCCATCATATGAAAACTAGAAAACCCTAATAAACCCTAATCCATCATACGAAAACTAGAAAACCCTAATAAACCCTAATCCATCATATGAAAACTAGAAAACCCTAATAAACCCTAATCCATCTTATGAAAACTAGAAAACCCTAATAAACCCTAATCCATCATATGAAAACAAGAAAACCCTAATAAACCCAAATCCATCTTATGAAAACTAGAAAACCCTAATAAACCCTAATCCATCATATGAAAACTAGAAAACCCTAATAAATCCTAATCCATCTTATGAAAACTAGAAAACCCTAATAAACCCTAATCCATCATATGAAAACTAGAAAACCCTAATAAACCCTAATCCATCTTATGAAAACTAGAAAACCCTAATAAAGCCTAATCCATCATATGAAAACTAGAAAACCCTAATAAACCCTAATACATCATATGAAAACTAGAAAACCCTAATAAACCCTAACCCATCTTATGAAAACTAGAAAACCTTAATAAACCCTAACTCATCATATGAAAACTAGAAAACCCTAATAACATCATTTGCAACATTCAGAAAGCCTAATCCATCATATGAAAACTAGAAAACCCTAAGAAACCCTAATCCATCATATGAAAACTAGAAAACCCTAACAAACCCTAATCCATCATATGAAAACTAGAAAACCCTAATAAACCCTAATCTATCATATGAAAACTAGAAACCCCTAATAAACGCTAATCCATCATATGAAAATTTGAAAACCCTAATAAACCCTAATCCATCATTTTAAAACTAGAAAACCTAGATAAACCCTAATCCGTCATATGAAAACTAGAAAACCCTAATCCATCATATGAAAACTAGAAAACCCTAATAAACCCTAATCCAGCGTGAGAAAACTAGAAACCCTTATAAACCCTAATCCATCATATGAAAACTAGAAACCCCTAATAAAGCCTAATCCATCATATGAAAACTAGAAAACCCTAATAAACCCTAATCCATCATATGAAAACTAGAAAACGTTAACAAACCCTAATCCATCATATGAAAACTAGAAAACCCTAATAAACCCTAATCCATCATACAAAAACTAGAAAACCCTAATATACCCTAATCCATCATATGAAAACTAGAAAACCCTAATAAACCCTAATCCATCTTATGAAAACTAGAAAACCCTAATAAACCCTAATCCATCATATGAAAACTAGAAAACCCTAATAAACCCTAATCCATCTTATGAAAACTAGAAAACCCTAATAAACCCTAATCCATCATATGAAAACTAGAAAACCCGAATAAACCCTAATCCATCATATGAAAACTAGAAAACCCTAATAAACCCTAATCCATCTTATGAAAACTAGAAAACCTTAATAAACCCTAACTCATCATATGAAAACTAGAAAACCCTAATAACATCATTTGCAACATTCAAAAAGCCTAATCCATCATATGAAAACTAGAAAACCCTAAGAAACCCTAATCCATCATATGAAAACTAGAAAACCCTAACAAACCCTAATCCATCATATGAAAACTAGAAAACCCTAATAAACCCTAATCTATCATATGAAAACTAAAAACCCCTAATAAATGCTAATCCATCATATGAAAATTAGAAAACCCTAATAAACCCTAATCCATCATTTTAAAACTAGAAAACCTAGATAAACCCTAATCCATCATATGAAAACTAGAAAACCCTAATCCATCATATGAAAACTAGAAAACCCTAATAAACCCTAATCCATCGTGAGAAAACTAGAAACCCTTATAAACCCTAATCCATCATATGAAAACTAGAAAACCCTAATAAACCCTAATCCATCATATGAAAACTAGAAAACGCTAACAAACCCTAATCCATCATATGAAAACTAGAAAACCCTATAAAACCCAAATCAATCATACGAAAACTAGAAAACCCTAATAAACCCTAATCCATCATATGAAAACTAGAAAACCCTAATAAACCCTAATCCATCTTATGAAAACTAGAAAACCCTAATAAACCCTAATCCATCATATGAAAACTAGAAAACCCTAATAAACCCTAATCCATCTTATGAAAACTAGAAAACCCTAATAAACCCTAATCCATCATATGAAAACTAGAAAACCCTAATAAACCCAAATCCATCTTATGAAAACTAGAAAACCCTAATAAACCCTAATCCATCATATGAAAACTAGAAAACCCTAATAAACCCTAATCCATCTTATGAAAACTAGAAAACCCTAATAAACCCTAATCCATCATATGAAAACTAGAAAACCCTAATAAACCCTAATCCATCTTATGAAAACTAGAAAACCCTAATAAAGCCTAATCCATCATATGAAAACTAGAAAACCCTAATAAACCCTAATACATCATATGAAAACTAGAAAACCCTAATAAACCCTAATCCATCTTATGAAAACTAGAAAACCTTAATAAACCCTAACTCATCATATGAAAACTAGAAAACCCTAATAACATCATTTGCAACATTCAGAAAGCCTAATCCATCATATGAAAACTAGAAAACCCTAACAAACCCTAATCCATCATATGAAAACTAGAAAACCCTAATAAACCCTAATCTATCATATGAAAACTAGAAACCCCTAATAAACGCTAATCCATCATATGAAAATTTGAAAACCCTAATAAACCCTAATCCATCATTTTAAAACTAGAAAACCTAGATAAACCCTAATCCGTCATATGAAAACTAGAAAACCCTAATCCATCATATGAAAACTAGAAAACCCTAATAAACCCTAATCCAGCGTGAGAAAACTAGAAACCCTTATAAACCCTAATCCATCATATGAAAACTAGAAAACCCTAATCCATCATATGAAAACTAGAAAACCCTAGTAAACCCTAATCCATCGTGAGAAAACTAGAAACCCTTATAAACCCTAATCCATCATATGAAAACTAGAAAACCCTAATAAACCCTAATCCATCATATGAAAACTAGAAAACGCTAACAAACCCTAATCCATCATATGAAAACTAGAAAACCCTATAAAACCCAAATCAATCATACGAAAACTAGAAAACCCTAATAAACCCTAATCCATCATATGAAAACTAGAAAACCCTAATAAACCCTAATCCATCTTATGAAAACTAGAAAACCCTAATAAACCCTAATCCATCATATGAAAACTAGAAAACCCTAATAAACCCTAATCCATCTTATGAAAACTAGAAAACCCTAATAAACCCTAATCCATCATATGAAAACTAGAAAACCCTAATAAACCCAAATCCATCTTATGAAAACTAGAAAACCCTAATAAACCCTAATCCATCATATGAAAACTAGAAAACCCTAATAAACCCTAATCCATCTTATGAAAACTAGAAAACCCTAATAAACCCTAATCCATCATATGAAAACTAGAAAACCCTAATAAACCCTAATCCATCTTATGAAAACTAGAAAACCCTAATAAAGCCTAATCCATCATATGAAAACTAGAAAACCCTAATAAACCCTAATACATCATATGAAAACTAGAAAACCCTAATAAACCCTAATCCATCTCATGAAAACTAGAAAACCTTAATAAACCCTAACTCATCATATGAAAACTAGAAAACCCTAATAACATCATTTGCAACATTCAGAAAGCCTAATCCATCATATGAAAACTAGAAAACCCTAAGAAACCCTAATCCATCATATGAAAACTAGAAAACCCTAACAAACCCTAATCCATCATATGAAAACTAGAAAACCCTAATAAACCCTAATCTATCATATGAAAACTAGAAACCCCTAATAAACGCTAATCCATCATATGAAAATTTGAAAACCCTAATAAACCCTAATCCATCATTTTAAAACTAGAAAACCTAGATAAACCCTAATCCGTCATATGAAAACTAGAAAACCCTAATCCATCATATGAAAACTAGAAAACCCTAATAAACCCTAATCCAGCGTGAGAAAACTAGAAACCCTTATAAACCCTAATCCATCATATGAAAACTAGAAACCCCTAATAA
Source organism: Cichorium intybus (assembly GCA_023525715.1). Taxonomy (NCBI): domain Eukaryota; kingdom Viridiplantae; phylum Streptophyta; class Magnoliopsida; order Asterales; family Asteraceae; genus Cichorium; species Cichorium intybus. The sequence goes on along the minus strand of JAKNSD010000034.1, from coordinate 1,839,007 downwards.
AGCCTAATCCATCATATGAAAACTAGAAAACCCTAATAAACCCTAATCCATCATATGAAAACTAGAAAACGTTAACAAACCCTAATCCATCATATGAAAACTAGAAAACCCTAATAAACCCTAATCCATCATACGAAAACTAGAAAACCCTAATATACCCTAATCCATCATATGAAAACTAGAAAACCCTAATAAACCCTAATCCATCTTATGAAAACTAGAAAACCCTAATAAACCCTGATCCATCATATGAAAACTAGAAAACCCTAATAAACCCTAATCCATCTTATGAAAACTAGAAAACCCTAATAAACCCTAATCCATCATATGAAAACTAGAAAACCCGAATAAACCCTAATCCATCATATGAAAACTAGAAAACCCTAATAAACCCTAATCCATCTTATGAAAACTAGAAAACCTTAATAAACCCTAACTCATCATATGAAAACTAGAAAACCCTAATAACATCATTTGCAACATTCAAAAAGCCTAATCCATCATATGAAAACTAGAAAACCCTAAGAAACCCTAATCCATCATATGAAAACTAGAAAACCCTAACAAACCCTAATCCATCATATGAAAACTAGAAAACCCTAATAAACCCTAATCTATCATATGAAAACTAAAAACCCCTAATAAATGCTAATCCATCATATGAAAATTAGAAAACCCTAATAAACCCTAATCCATCATTTTAAAACTAGAAAACCTAGATAAACCCTAATCCATCATATGAAAACTAGAAAACCCTAATCCATCATATGAAAACTAGAAAACCCTAATAAACCCTAATCCATCGTGAGAAAACTAGAAACCCTTATAAACCCTAATCCATCATATGAAAACTAGAAAACCCTAATAAACCCTAATCCATCATATGAAAACTAGAAAACGCTAACAAACCCTAATCCATCATATGAAAACTAGAAAACCCTATAAAACCCAAATCAATCATACGAAAACTAGAAAACCCTAATAAACCCTAATCCATCATATGAAAACTAGAAAACCCTAATAAACCCTAATCCATCTTATGAAAACTAGAAAACCCTAATAAACCCTAATCCATCATATGAAAACTAGAAAACCCTAATAAACCCTAATCCATCTTATGAAAACTAGAAAACCCTAATAAACCCTAATCCATCATATGAAAACTAGAAAACCCTAATAAACCCAAATCCATCTTATGAAAACTAGAAAACCCTAATAAACCCTAATCCATCATATGAAAACTAGAAAACCCTAATAAACCCTAATCCATCTTACGAAAACTAGAAAACCCTAATAAACCCTAATCCATCATATGAAAACTAGAAAACCCTAATAAACCCTAATCCATCTTATGAAAACTAGAAAACCCTAATAAAGCCTAATCCATCATATGAAAACTAGAAAACCCTAATAAACCCTAATACATCATATGAAAACTAGAAAACCCTAATAAACCCTAATCCATCTTATGAAAACTAGAAAACCTTAATAAACCCTAACTCATCATATGAAAACTAGAAAACCCTAATAACATCATTTGCAACATTCAGAAAGCCTAATCCATCATATGAAAACTAGAAAACCCTAAGAAACCCTAATCCATCATATGAAAACTAGAAAACCCTAACAAACCCTAATCCATCATATGAAAACTAGAAAACCCTAATAAACCCTAATCTATCATATGAAAACTAGAAACCCCTAATAAACGCTAATCCATCATATGAAAATTTGAAAACCCTAATAAACCCTAATCCATCATTTTAAAACTAGAAAACCTAGATAAACCCTAATCCGTCATATGAAAACTAGAAAACCCTAATCCATCATATGAAAACTAGAAAACCCTAATAAACCCTAATCCAGCGTGAGAAAACTAGAAACCCTTATAAACCCTAATCCATCATATGAAAACTAGAAAACCCTAATCCATCATATGAAAACTAGAAAACCCTAATAAACCCTAATCCATCGTGAGAAAACTAGAAACCCTTATAAACCCTAATCCATCATATGAATACTAGAAAACCCTAATAAACCCTAATCCATCATATGAAAACTAGAAAACGCTAACAAACCCTAATCCATCATATGAAAACTAGAAAACCCTATAAAACCCAAATCAATCATACGAAAACTAGAAAACCCTAATAAACCCTAATCCATCATATGAAAACTAGAAAACCCTAATAAACCCTAATCCATCTTATGAAAACTAGAATACCCTAATAAACCCTAATCCATCATATGAAAACTAGAAAACCCTAATAAACCCTAATCCATCTTATGAAAACTAGAAAACCCTAATAAACCCTAATCCATCATATGAAAACTAGAAAACCCTAATAAACCCAAATCCATCTTATGAAAACTAGAAAACCCTAATAAACCCTAATCCATCATATGAAAACTAGAAAACCCTAATAAACCCTAATCCATCTTATGAAAACTAGAAAACCCTAATAAACCCTAATCCATCATATGAAAACTAGAAAACCCTAATAAACCCTAATCCATCTTATGAAAACTAGAAAACCCTAATAAAGCCTAATCCATCATATGAAAACTAGAAAACCCTAATAAACCCTAATACATCATATGAAAACTAGAAAACCCTAATAAACCCTAATCCATCTTATGAAAACTAGAAAACCTTAATAAACCCTAACTCATCATATGAAAACTAGAAAACCCTAATAACATCATTTGCAACATTCAGAAAGCCTAATCCATCATATGAAAACTAGAAAACCCTAAGAAACCCTAATCCATCATATGAAAACTAGAAAACCCTAACAAACCCTAATCCATCATATGAAAACTAGAAAACCCTAATAAACCCTAATCTATCATATGAAAACTAGAAACCCCTAATAAACGCTAATCCATCATATGAAAATTTGAAAACCCTAATAAACCCTAATCCATCATTTTAAAACTAGAAAACCTAGATAAACCCTAATCCGTCATCTGAAAACTAGAAAACCCTAATCCATCATATGAAAACTAGAAAACCCTAATAAACCCTAATCCAGCGTGAGAAAACTAGAAACCCTTATAAACCCTAATCCATCATATGAAAACTAGAAACCCCTAATAAAGCCTAATCCATCATATGAAAACTAGAAAACCCTAATAAACCCTAATCCATCATATGAAAACTAGAAAACGTTAACAAACCCTAATCCATCATATGAAAACTAGAAAACCCTAATAAACCCTAATCCATCATACGAAAACTAGAAAACCCTAATATACCCTAATCCATCATATGAAAACTAGAAAACCCTAATAAACCCTAATCCATCTTATGAAAACTAGAAAACCCTAATAAACCCTAATCCATCATATGAAAACTAGAAAACCCTAATAAACCCTAATCCATCTTATGAAAACTAGAAAACCCTAATAAACCCTAATCCATCATATGAAAACTAGAAAACCCGAATAAACCCTAATCCATCATATGAAAACTAGAAAACCCTAATAAACCCTAATCCATCTTATGAAAACTAGAAAACCTTAATAAACCCTAACTCATCATATGAAAACTAGAAAACCCTAATAACATCATTTGCAACATTCAAAAAGCCTAATCCATCATATGAAAACTAGAAAACCCTAAGAAACCCTAATCCATCATATGAAAACTAGAAAACCCTAACAAACCCTAATCCATCATATGAAAACTAGAAAACCCTAATAAACCCTAATCTATCATATGAAAACTAAAAACCCCTAATAAATGCTAATCCATCATATGAAAATTAGAAAACCCTAATAAACCCTAATCCATCATTTTAAAACTAGAAAACCTAGATAAACCCTAATCCATCATATGAAAACTAGAAAACCCTAATCCATCATATGAAAACTAGAAAACCCTAATAAACCCTAATCCATCGTGAGAAAACTAGAAACCCTTATAAACCCTAATCCATCATATGAAAACTAGAAAACCCTAATAAACCCTAATCCATCATATGAAAACTAGAAAACGCTAACAAACCCTAATCCATCATATGAAAACTAGAAAACCCTATAAAACCCAAATCAATCATACGAAAACTAGAAAACCCTAATAAACCCTAATCCATCATATGAAAACTAGAAAACCCTAATAAACCCTAATCCATCTTATGAAAACTAGAAAACCCTAATAAACCCTAATCCATCATATGAAAACTAGAAAACCCTAATAAACCCTAATCCATCTTATGAAAACTAGAAAACCCTAATAAACCCTAATCCATCATATGAAAACTAGAAAACCCTAATAAACCCTAATCCATCTTATGAAAACTAGAAAACCTTAATAAACCCTAAGTCATCATATGAAAACTAGAAAACCCTAATAACATCATTTGCAACATTCAAAAAGCCTAATCCATCATATGAAAACTAGAAAACTAGAAAACCCTAAGAAACCCTAATCCATCATATGAAAACTAGAAAACCCTAACAAACCCTAATCCATCATATGAAAACTAGAAAACCCAAATAAACCCTAATCTTTCATATGAAAACTAGAAAACCCTAATAAACCTTAATCCATCATATGAAAATTTGAAAACCCTAATAAACCCTAATCCATCATTTTAAAACTAGAAAACCTGAATAAACCCTAATCCATCATATGAAAACTAGAAAACCCTAATCCATCATATGAAAACTAGAAAACCATAATAAACCCTAATCCATCGTGAGAAAACTACAAACCCTTATAAACCCTAATCCATCATATGAAAACTAGAAACCCCTAATAAGCCCTAATCCATCATATGAAAACTAGAAAACATTAATAAACCCTAATCCATCATATGAAAACTAGAAAACGCTAACAAACCCTAATCCATCATATGAAAACTAGAAAACCCTAATAAACCCTAATCCATCATACGAAAACTAGAAAACCCTAATAAACCCTAATCCATCATATGAAAACTAGAAAACCCTAATAAACCCTAATCCATCTTATGAAAACTAGAAAACCCTAATAAACCCTAATCCATCATATGAAAACTAGAAAACCCTAATAAACCCAAATCCATCTTATGAAAACTAGAAAACCCTAATAAACCCTAATCCATCATATGAAAACTAGAAAACCCTAATAAACCCTAATCCATCTTATGAAAACTAGAAAACCCTAATAAACCCTAATCCATCATATGAAAAGTAGAAAACCCTAATAAACCCAAATCCATCTTATGAAAACTAGAAAACCCTAATAAACCCTAATACATCATATGAAAACTAGAAAACCCTAATAAACCCTAATACATCATATGAAAACTAGAAAACCCTAATAAACCCTAATCCATCTTATGAAAACTAGAAAACCTTAATAAACCCTAACTCATCATTTGAAAACTAGAAAACCCTAATAACATCATTTGCAACATTCAAAAAGCCTAATCCATCATATGAAAACTAGAAAACCCTAAGAAACCCTAATCCATCTTATGAAAACTAGAAAACCCTAACAAACCCTAATCCATCATATGAAAACTAGAAAACCCTAATAAACCCTAATCTATCATATGAAAACTAGAAAACCCTAATAAACGCTAATCCATCATATGAAAATTAGAAAACCCTAATAAACCCTAATCCATCATTTTAAAACTAGAAAACCTAGATAAACCCTAATCCATCATATGAAAACTAGAAAACCCTAATCCATCATATGAAAACTAGAAAACCCTAATAATCCCTAATCCATCGTGAGAAAACTAGAAACCCTTATAAACCCTAATCCATCATATGAAAACTAGAAAACCCTAATAAACGCTAATCCATCATATGAAAACTAGAAAACGCTAACAAACCCTAATCCATCATATGAAAACTACAAAACCCTAATAAACCCTAATACATCATACGAAAACTAGAAAACCCTAATAAACCCTAATCCATCATATGAAAACTAGAAAACCCTAATAAACCCTAATCCATCTTATGAAAACTAGAAAACCCTAATAAACCCTAATCCATCATATGAAAACTAGAAAACCCTAATAAATCCTAATCCATCATACGAAAACTAGAAAACCCTAATATACCCTAATCCATCATATGAAAACTAGAAAACCCTAATCAACCCTAATCCATCTTATGAAAACTAGAAAACCCTAATAAACCCTAATCCATCATATGAAAATTAGAAAACCCTAATAAACCCTAATCCATCTTATGAAAACTAGAAAACCCTAATAAACCCTAATCCATCATATGAAAACTAGAAAACCCGAATAAACCCTAATCCATCATATGAAAACTAGAAAACCCTAATAAACCCTAATCGATCTTATGAAAACTAGAAAACCTTAATAAACCCTAACTCATCATATGAAAACTAGAAAACCCTAATAACATCATTTGCAACATTCAAAAAGCCTAATCCATCATATGAAAACTAGAAAACCCTAAGAAACCCTAATCCATCATATGAAAACTAGAAAACCCTAACAAACCCTAATCCATCATATGAAAACTAGAAAACCCTAATAAACCCTAATCTATCATATGAAAACTAAAAACCCCTAATAAATGCTAATCCATCATATGAAAATTAGAAAACCCTAATAAACCCTAATCCATCATTTTAAAACTAGAAAACCTAGATAAACCCTAATTCATCATATGAAAACTAGAAAACCCTAATCCATCATATGAAAACTAGAAAACCCTAATAAACCCTAATCCATCGTGAGAAAACTAGAAACCCTTATAAACCCTAATCCATCATATGAAAACTAGAAAACCCTAATAAACCCTAATCCATCATATGAAAACTAGAAAACGCTAACAAACCCTAATCCATCATATGAAAACTAGAAAACCCTAAAAAACCCAAATCAATCATACGAAAACTAGAAAACCCTAATAAACCCTAATCCATCATATGAAAACTAGAAAACCCTAATAAACCCTAATCCATCTTATGAAAACTAGAAAACCCTAATAAACCCTAATCCATCATATGAAAACTAGAAAACCCTAATAAACCCTAATCCATCTTATGAAAACTAGAAAACCCTAATAAACCCTAATCCATCATATGAAAACTAGAAAACCCTAATAAACCCTAATCCATCTTATGAAAACTAGAAAACCTTAATAAACCCTAAGTCATCATATGAAAACTAGAAAACCCTAATAACATCATTTGCAACATTCAAAAAGCCTAATCCATCATATGAAAACTAGAAAACTAGAAAACCCTAAGAAACCCTAATCCATCATATGAAAACTAGAAAACCCTAACAAACCCTAATCCATCATATGAAAACTAGAAAACCCAAATAAACCCTAATCTTTCATATGAAAACTAGAAAACCCTAATAAACCTTAATCCATCATATGAAAATTTGAAAACCCTAATAAACCCTAATCCATCATTTTAAAACTAGAAAACCTGAATAAACCCTAATCCATCATATGAAAACTAGAAAACCCTAATCCATCATATGAAAACTAGAAAACCATAATAAACCCTAATCCATCGTGAGAAAACTAGAAACCCTTATAAACCCTAATCCATCATATGAAAACTAGAAAACCCTAATAAACGCTAATCCATCATATGAAAACTAGAAAACGCTAACAAACCCTAATCCATCATATGAAAACTACAAAACCCTAATAAACCCTAATACATCATACGAAAACTAGAAAACCCTAATAAACCCTAATCCATCATATGAAAACTAGAAAACCCTAATAAACCCTAATCCATCTTATGAAAACTAGAAAACCCTAATAAACCCTAATCCATCATATGAAAACTAGAAAACCCTAATAAATCCTAATCCATCATACGAAAACTAGAAAACCCTAATATACCCTAATCCATCATATGAAAACTAGAAAACCCTAATCAACCCTAATCCATCTTATGAAAACTAGAAAACCCTAATAAACCCTAATCCATCATATGAAAATTAGAAAACCCTAATAAACCCTAATCCATCTTATGAAAACTAGAAAACCCTAATAAACCCTAATCCATCATATGAAAACTAGAAAACCCGAATAAACCCTAATCCATCATATGAAAACTAGAAAACCCTAATAAACCCTAATCGATCTTATGAAAACTAGAAAACCTTAATAAACCCTAACTCATCATATGAAAACTAGAAAACCCTAATAACATCATTTGCAACATTCAAAAAGCCTAATCCATCATATGAAAACTAGAAAACCCTAAGAAACCCTAATCCATCATATGAAAACTAGAAAACCCTAACAAACCCTAATCCATCATATGAAAACTAGAAAACCCTAATAAACCCTAATCTATCATATGAAAACTAAAAACCCCTAATAAATGCTAATCCATCATATGAAAATTAGAAAACCCTAATAAACCCTAATCCATCATTTTAAAACTAGAAAACCTAGATAAACCCTAATTCATCATATGAAAACTAGAAAACCCTAATCCATCATATGAAAACTAGAAAACCCTAATAAACCCTAATCCATCGTGAGAAAACTAGAAACCCTTATAAACCCTAATCCATCATATGAAAACTAGAAAACCCTAATAAACCCTAATCCATCATATGAAAACTAGAAAACGCTAACAAACCCTAATCCATCATATGAAAACTAGAAAACCCTAAAAAACCCAAATCAATCATACGAAAACTAGAAAACCCTAATAAACCCTAATCCATCATATGAAAACTAGAAAACCCTAATAAACCCTAATCCATCTTATGAAAACTAGAAAACCCTAATAAACCCTAATCCATCATATGAAAACTAGAAAACCCTAATAAACCCTAATCCATCTTATGAAAACTAGAAAACCCTAATAAACCCTAATCCATCATATGAAAACTAGAAAACCCTAATAAACCCTAATCCATCTTATGAAAACTAGAAAACCTTAATAAACCCTAAGTCATCATATGAAAACTAGAAAACCCTAATAACATCATTTGCAACATTCAAAAAGCCTAATCCATCATATGAAAACTAGAAAACTAGAAAACCCTAAGAAACCCTAATCCATCATATGAAAACTAGAAAACCCTAACAAACCCTAATCCATCATATGAAAACTAGAAAACCCAAATAAACCCTAATCTTTCATATGAAAACTAGAAAACCCTAATAAACCTTAATCCATCATATGAAAATTTGAAAACCCTAATAAACCCTAATCCATCATTTTAAAACTAGAAAACCTGAATAAACCCTAATCCATCATATGAAAACTAGAAAACCCTAATCCATCATATGAAAACTAGAAAACCATAATAAACCCTAATCCATCGTGAGAAAACTAGAAACCCTTATAAACCCTAATCCATCATATGAAAACTAGAAACCCCTAATAAGCCCTAATCCATCATATGAAAACTAGAAAACATTAATAAACCCTAATCCATCATATGAAAACTAGAAAACGCTAACAAACCCTAATCCATCATATGAAAACTAGAAAACCCTAATAAACCCTAATCCATCATACGAAAACTAGAAAACCCTAATAAACCCTAATCCATCATATGAAAACTAGAAAACCCTAATAAACCCTAATCCATCTTATGAAAACTAGAAAACCCTAATAAACCCTAATCCATCATATGAAAACTAGAAAACCCTAATAAACCCAAATCCATCTTATGAAAACTAGAAAACCCTAATAAACCCTAATCCATCATATGAAAACTAGAAAACCCTAATAAACCCTAATCCATCTTATGAAAACTAGAAAACCCTAATAAACCCTAATCCATCATATGAAAACTAGAAAACCCTAATAAACCCTAATCCATCTTATGAAAACTAGAAAACCCTAATAAAGCCTAATCCATCATATGAAAACTAGAAAACCCTAATAAACCCTAATACATCATATGAAAACTAGAAAACCCTAATAAACCCTAATCCATCTTATGAAAACTAGAAAACCTTAATAAACCCTAACTCATCATATGAAAACTAGAAAACCCTAATAACATCATTTGCAACATTCAGAAAGCCTAATACATCATATGAAAACTAGAAAACCCTAAGAAACCCTAATCCATCATATGAAAACTAGAAAACCCTAACAAACCCTAATCCATCATATGAAAACTAGAAAACCCAAATAAACCCTAATCTTTCATATGAAAACTAGAAAACCCTAATAAACCTTAATCCATCATATGAAAATTTGAAAACCCTAATAAACCCTAATCCATCATTTTAAAACTAGAAAACCTGAATAAACCCTAATCCATCATATGAAAACTAGAAAACCCTAATCCATCATATGAAAACTAGAAAACCATAATAAACCCTAATCCATCGTGAGAAAACTAGAAACCCTTATAAACCCTAATCCATCATATGAAAACTAGAAACCCCTAATAAGCCCTAATCCATCATATGAAAACTAGAAAACATTAATAAACCCTAATCCATCATATGAAAACTAGAAAACGCTAACAAACCCTAATCCATCATATGAAAACTAGAAAACCCTAATAAACCCTAATCCATCATACGAAAACTAGAAAACCCTAATAAACCCTAATCCATCATATGAAAACTAGAAAACCCTAATAAACCCTAATCCATCTTATGAAAACTAGAAAACCCTAATAAACCCTAATCCATCATATGAAAACTAGAAAACCCTAATAAACCCAAATCCATCTTATGAAAACTAGAAAACCCTAATAAACCCTAATCCATCATATGAAAACTAGAAAACCCTAATAAACCCTAATCCATCTTATGAAAACTAGAAAACCCTAATAAACCCTAATCCATCATATGAAAACTAGAAAACCCTAATAAACCCTAATCCATCTTATGAAAACTAGAAAACCCTAATAAAGCCTAATCCATCATATGAAAACTAGAAAACCCTAATAAACCCTAATACATCATATGAAAACTAGAAAACCCTAATAAACCCTAATCCATCTTATGAAAACTAGAAAACCTTAATAAACCCTAACTCATCATATGAAAACTAGAAAACCCTAATAACATCATTTGCAACATTCAGAAAGCCTAATACATCATATGAAAACTAGAAAACCCTAAGAAACCCTAATCCATCATATGAAAACTAGAAAACCCTAACAAACCCTAATCCATCATATGAAAACTAGAAAACCCTAATAAACCCTAATCTATCATATGAAAACTAGAAACCCCTAATAAACGCTAATCCATCATATGAAAATTTGAAAACCCTAATAAACCCTAATCCATCATTTTAAAACTAGAAAACCTAGATAAACCCTAATCCGTCATATGAAAACTAGAAAACCCTAATCCATCATATGAAAACTAGAAAACCCTAATAAACCCTAATCCAGCGTGAGAAAACTAGAAACCCTTATAAACCCTAATCCATCATATGAAAACTAGAAACCCCTAATAAAGCCTAATCCATCATATGAAAACTAGAAAACCCTAATAAACCCTAATCCATCATATGAAAACTAGAAAACGTTAACAAACCCTAATCCATCATATGAAAACTAGAAAACCCTAATAAACCCTAATCCATCATACGAAAACTAGAAAACCCTAATATACCCTAATCCATCATATGAAAACTAGAAAACCCTAATAAACCCTAATCCATCTTATGAAAACTAGAAAACCCTAATAAACCCTAATCCATCATATGAAAACTAGAAAACCCTAATAAACCCTAATCCATCTTATGAAAACTAGAAAACCCTAATAAACCCTAATCCATCATATGAAAACTAGAAAACCCGAATAAACCCTAATCCATCATATGAAAACTAGAAAACCCTAATAAACCCTAATCCATCTTATGAAAACTAGAAAACCTTAATAAACCCTAACTCATCATATGAAAACTAGAAAACCCTAATAACATCATTTGCAACATTCAAAAAGCCTAATCCATCATATGAAAACTAGAAAACCCTAAGAAACCCTAATCCATCATATGAAAACTAGAAAACCCTAACAAACCCTAATCCATCATATGAAAACTAGAAAACCCTAATAAACCCTAATCTATCATATGAAAACTAAAAACCCCTAATAAATGCTAATCCATCATATGAAAATTAGAAAACCCTAATAAACCCTAATCCATCATTTTAAAACTAGAAAACCTAGATAAACCCTAATCCATCATATGAAAACTAGAAAACCCTAATCCATCATATGAAAACTAGAAAACCCTAATAAACCCTAATCCATCGTGAGAAAACTAGAAACCCTTATAAACCCTAATCCATCATATGAAAACTAGAAAACCCTAATAAACCCTAATCCATCATATGAAAACTAGAAAACGCTAACAAACCCTAATCCATCATATGAAAACTAGAAAACCCTATAAAACCCAAATCAATCATACGAAAACTAGAAAACCCTAATAAACCCTAATCCATCATATGAAAACTAGAAAACCCTAATAAACCCTAATCCATCTTATGAAAACTAGAAAACCCTAATAAACCCTAATCCATCATATGAAAACTAGAAAACCCTAATAAACCCTAATCCATCTTATGAAAACTAGAAAACCCTAATAAACCCTAATCCATCATATGAAAACTAGAAAACCCTAATAAACCCTAATCCATCTTATGAAAACTAGAAAACCTTAATAAACCCTAAGTCATCATATGAAAACTAGAAAACCCTAATAACATCATTTGCAACATTCAAAAAGCCTAATCCATCATATGAAAACTAGAAAACTAGAAAACCCTAAGAAACCCTAATCCATCATATGAAAACTAGAAAACCCTAACAAACCCTAATCCATCATATGAAAACTAGAAAACCCAAATAAACCCTAATCTTTCATATGAAAACTAGAAAACCCTAATAAACCTTAATCCATCATATGAAAATTTGAAAACCCTAATAAACCCTAATCCATCATTTTAAAACTAGAAAACCTGAATAAACCCTAATCCATCATATGAAAACTAGAAAACCCTAATCCATCATATGAAAACTAGAAAACCATAATAAACCCTAATCCATCGTGAGAAAACTAGAAACCCTTATAAACCCTAATCCATCATATGAAAACTAGAAACCCCTAATAAGCCCTAATCCATCATATGAAAACTAGAAAACATTAATAAACCCTAATCCATCATATGAAAACTAGAAAACGCTAACAAACCCTAATCCATCATATGAAAACTAGAAAACCCTAATAAACCCTAATCCATCATACGAAAACTAGAAAACCCTAATAAACCCTAATCCATCATATGAAAACTAGAAAACCCTAATAAACCCTAATCCATCTTATGAAAACTAGAAAACCCTAATAAACCCTAATCCATCATATGAAAACTAGAAAACCCTAATAAACCCAAATCCATCTTATGAAAACTAGAAAACCCTAATAAACCCTAATCCATCATATGAAAACTAGAAAACCCTAATAAACCCTAATCCATCTTATGAAAACTAGAAAACCCTAATAAACCCTAATCCATCATATGAAAAGTAGAAAACCCTAATAAACCCAAATCCATCTTATGAAAACTAGAAAACCCTAATAAACCCTAATACATCATATGAAAACTAAAAAACCCTAATAAACCCTAATACATCATATGAAAACTAGAAAACCCTAATAAACCCTAATCCATCTTATGAAAACTAGAAAACCTTAATAAACCCTAACTCATCATTTGAAAACTAGAAAACCCTAATAACATCTTTTGCAACATTCAAAAAGCCTAATCCATCATATGAAAACTAGAAAACCCTAAGAAACCCTAATCCATCTTATGAAAACTAGAAAACCCTAACAAACCCTAATCCATCATATGAAAACTAGAAAACCCTAATAAACCCTAATCTATCATATGAAAACTAGAAAACCCTAATAAACGCTAATCCATCATATGAAAATTAGAAAACCCTAATAAACCCTAATCCATCATTTTAAAACTAGAAAACCTAGATAAACCCTAATCCATCATATGAAAACTAGAAAACCCTAATCCATCATATGAAAACTAGAAAACCCTAATAATCCCTAATCCATCGTGAGAAAACTAGAAACCCTTATAAACCCTAATCCATCATATGAAAACTAGAAAACCCTAATAAATGCTAATCCATCATATGAAAACTAGAAAACGCTAACAAACCCTAATCCATCATATGAAAACTACAAAACCCTAATAAACCCTAATACATCATACGAAAACTAGAAAACCCTAATAAACCCTAATCCATCATATGAAAACTAGAAAACCCTAATAAACCCTAATCCATCTTATGAAAACTAGAAAACCCTAATAAACCCTAATCCATCATATGAAAACTAGAAAACCCTAATAAACCCTAATCCATCTTATGAAAACTAGAAAACCCAAATAAACCCTAATCCATCATATGAAAACTAGAAAACCCTAATACCATCATTTGCAACATTCAAAAACCCTAATCCATCATATGAAAACTAGAAAAGCCTAATAAACCCGAATCCATCATATGAAAACTAGAAAACCCTAACAAACCCTAATCCATCATATGAAAACAAGAAAACCCTAATAAACCCTAATCCATCATATGAAAACTAGAAAACCCTAATAAACCCTAATCCATCATATAAAACTAGAAAACCCTAATAAACCCTAATCCATCTTATGAAAACTAGAAAACCCTAATAAACCCTAATCCATCATATGAAAATTAGAAAACCCAAATAAACCCTAATCCATCATTTTAAAACTAGAAAACCTGAATAAACCCTAATCCATCATATGAAAACTAGAAAACCCTAAGAAACCCTAATCCATCATATGAAAACTAGAAAACCCTAACAAACCCTAATCCATCATATGAAAACTAGAAAACCCTAATAAACCCTAATCTATCATATGAAAACTAGAAACCCCTAATAAACGCTAATCCATCATATGAAAATTAGAAAACCCTAATAAACCCTAATCCATCATTTTAAAAGTAGAAAACCTAGATAAACCCTAATCCATCATATGAAAACTAGAAAACCCTAATCCATCATATGAAAACTAGAAAACCCTAATAAACCCTAATCCATCGTGAGAAAACTAGAAACCCTTATAAACCCTAATCCATCATATGAAAACTAGAAACCCCTAATAAAGCCTAATCCATCATATGAAAACTAGAAAACCCTAATAAACCCTAATCCATCTTATGAAAACTAGAAAACCTTAATAAACCCTAAGTCATCATATGAAAACTAGAAAACCCTAATAAACCCTAATCCATCTTATGAAAACTAGAAAACCCTAATAAACCCTAATCCATCATATGAAAACTAGAAAACCCTAATAAACCCTAATCCATCTTATGAAAACTAGAAAACCCAAATAAACCCTAATCCATCATATGAAAACTAGAAAACCCTAATACCATCATTTGCAACATTCAAAAACCCTAATCCATCATATGAAAACTAGAAAAGCCTAATAAACCCGAATCCATCATATGAAAACTAGAAAACCCTAACAAACCCTAATCCATCATATGAAAACAAGAAAACCCTAATAAACCCTAATCCATCATATGAAAACTAGAAAACCCTAATAAACCCTAATCCATCATATAAAACTAGAAAACCCTAATAAACCCTAATCCATCTTATGAAAACTAGAAAACCCTAATAAACCCTAATCCATCATATGAAAATTAGAAAACCCAAATAAACCCTAATCCATCATTTTAAAACTAGAAAACCTGAATAAACCCTAATCCATCATATGAAAACTAGAAAACCCTAAGAAACCCTAATCCATCATATGAAAACTAGAAAACCCTAACAAACCCTAATCCATCATATGAAAACTAGAAAACCCTAATAAACCCTAATCTATCATATGAAAACTAGAAACCCCTAATAAACGCTAATCCATCATATGAAAATTAGAAAACCCTAATAAACCCTAATCCATCATTTTAAAAGTAGAAAACCTAGATAAACCCTAATCCATCATATGAAAACTAGAAAACCCTAATCCATCATATGAAAACTAGAAAACCCTAATAAACCCTAATCCATCGTGAGAAAACTAGAAACCCTTATAAACCCTAATCCATCATATGAAAACTAGAAACCCCTAATAAAGCCTAATCCATCATATGAAAACTAGAAAACCCTAATAAACCCTAATCCATCATATGAAAACTAGAAAACCCTAAAAAACCCTAATCAATCATACGAAAACTAGAAAACCCTAATAAACCCTAATCCATCATATGAAAACTAAAAAACCCTAATAAACCCTAATCCATCTTATGAAAACTAGAAAACCCTAATAAACCCTAATCCATCATTTTAAAACTAGAAAACCTAGATAAACCCTAATCCATCATATGAAAACTAGAAAACTCTAATCCATCATATGAAAACTAGAAAACCCTAATAAACCCTAATCCATCGTGAGAAAACTAGAAACCCTTATAAACCCTAATCCATCATATGAAAACTAGAAAACCCTAATAAACCCTAATCCATCATATGAAAACTAGAAAACGCTAACAAACCCTAATCCATCATATGAAAACTAGAAAACCCTAAAAAAACCCTAATCAATCATACGAAAACTAGAAAACCCTAATAAACCCTAATCCATCATATGAAAACTAGAAAACCCTAATAAACCCTAATCCATCTTATGAAAACTAGAAAACCCTAATAAACCCTAATCCATCATATGAAAACTAGAAAACCCTAATAAACCCTAATCCATCTTATGAAAACTAGAAAACCCTAATAAACCCTAATCCATCATATGAAAACTAGAAAACCCTAATAAACCCTAATCCATCTTATGAAAACTAGAAAACCTTAATAAACCCTAAGTCATCATATGAAAACTAGAAAACCCTAATAACATCATTTGCAACATTCAAAAAGCCTAATCCATCATATGAAAACTAGAAAACTAGAAAACCCTAAGAAACCCTAATCCATCATATGAAAACTAGAAAACCCTAACAAACCCTAATCCATCATATGAAAACTAGAAAACCCAAATAAAACCTAATCTTTCATATGAAAACTAGAAAACCCTAATAAACCTTAATCCATCATATGAAAATTTGAAAACCCTAATAAACCCTAATCCATCATTTTAAAACTAGAAAACCTGAATAAACCCTAATCCATCTTATGAAAACTAGAAAACCCTAATCCATCATATGAAAACTAGAAAACCATAATAAACCCTAATCCATCGTGAGAAAACTAGAAACCCTTATAAACCCTAATCCATCATATGAAAACTAGAAACCCCTAATAAGCCCTAATCCATCATATGAAAACTAGAAAACATTAATAAACCCTAATCCATCATATGAAAACTAGAAAACGCTAACAAACCCTAATCCATCATATGAAAACTAGAAAACCCTAATAAACCCTAATCCATCATACGAAAACTAGAAAACCCTAATAAACCTTAATCCATCATATGAAAACTAGAAAACCCTAATAAACCCTAATCCATCTTATGAAAACTAGAAAACCCTAATAAACCCTAATCCATCATATGAAAACTAGAAAACCCTAATAAACCCAAATCCATCTTATGAAAACTAGAAAACCGTAATAAACCCTAATACATCATATGAAAACTAGAAAACCCTAATAAACCCTAATCCATCATATGAAAACTAGAAAACCTTAATAAACCCTAATCCATCTTATGAAAACTAGAAAACCTTAATAAACCCTAACTCATCATTTGAAAACTAGAAAACCCTAATAACATCATTTGCAACATTCAAAAAGCCAAATCCATCATATGAAAACTAGAAAACCCTAAGAAACCCTAATCCATCATATGAAAACTAGAAAACCCTAACAAACCCTAATCTATCATATGAAAACTAGAAAACCCTAATAAACCCTAATCTATCATATGAAAACTAGAAATCCCTAATAAACGCTAATCCATCATATGAAAATTAGAAAACCCTAATAAACCCTAATCCATCATTTTAAAACAAGAAAACCTAGATAAACCCTAATCCATCATATGAAAACTAGAAAACCCTAATCCATCATATGAAAACTAGAAAACCCTAATAATCCCTAATCCATCGTGAGAAAACTAGAAACCCTTATAAACCCTAATCCATCATATGAAAACTAGAAAACCCTAATAAACGCTAATCCATCATATGAAAACTAGAAAACGCTAACAAACCCTAATCCATCATATGAAAACTACAAAACCCTAATAAACCCTAATACATCATACGAAAACTAGAAAACCCTAATAAACCCTAATCCATCATATGAAAACTAGAAAACCCTAATAAACCCTAATCCATCTTATGAAAACTAGAAAACCCTAATAAACCCTAATCCATCATATGAAAACTAGAAAACCCTAATAAACCCTAATCCATCTTATGAAAACTAGAAAACCCAAATAAACCCTAATCCATCATATGAAAACTAGAAAACCCTAATACCATCATTTGCAACATTCAAAAACCCTAATCCATCATATGAAAACTAGAAAAGCCTAATAAACCTGAATCCATCATATGAAAACTAGAAAACCCTAACAAACCCTAATCCATCATATGAAAACAAGAAAACCCTAATAAACCCTAATCCATCATATGAAAACTAGAAAACCCTAATAAACCCTAATCCATCATATAAAACTAGAAAACCCTAATAAACCCTAATCCATCTTATGAAAACTAGAAAACCCTAATAAACCCTAATCCATCATATGAAAATTAGAAAACCCTAATAAACCCTAATCCATCATTTTAAAACTAGAAAACCTGAATAAACCCTAATCCATCATATGAAAACTAGAAAACCCTAAGAAACCCTAATCCATCATATGAAAACTAGAAAACCCTAACAAACCCTAATCCATCATATGAAAACTAGAAAACCCTAATAAACCCTAATCTATCATATGAAAACTAGAAACCCCTAATAAACCCTAATCCATCATATGAAAACTAGAAAACCCTAAAAAACCCTAATCAATCATACGAAAACTAGAAAACCCTAATAAACCCTAATCCATCATATGAAAACTAGTAAACCCTAATAAACCCTAATCCATCTTATGAAAACTAGAAAACCCTAATAAACCCTAATCCATCATTTTAAAACTAGAAAACCTAGATAAATCCTAATCCATCATATGAAAACTAGAAAACCCTAATAAACCCTAATCCATCGTGAGAAAACTAGAAACCCTTATAAACCCTAATCCATCATATGAAAACTAGAAAACCCTAATAAACCCTAATCCATCATATGAAAACTAGAAAACGCTAACAAACCCTAATCCATCATATGAAAACTAGAAAACCCTAAAAAACCCTAATCAATCATACGAAAACTAGAAAACCCTAATAAACCCTAATCCATCATATGAAAACTAGAAAACCCTAATAAACCCTAATCTATCTTATGAAAACTAGAAAACCCTAATAAACCCTAATCCATCATATGAAAACTAGAAAACCCTAATAAACCCTAATCCATCTTATGAAAACTAGAAAACCCTAATAAACCCTAATCCATCATATGAAAACTAGAAAACCCTAATAAACCCTAATCCATCTTATGAAAACTAGAAAACCTTAACAAACCCTAATCCATCATATGAAAACTAGAAAACCCTAATAAACCCTAATCTATCATATGAAAACTAGAAAACCCTAATAAACGCTAATCCATCATATGAAAATTAGAAAACCCTAATAAACCCTAATCCATCATTTTAAAACTAGAAAACCTAGATAAACCCTAATCCATCATATCAAAACTAGAAAACCATAATCCATCATATGAAAACTAGAAAACCCTAATAATCCCTAATCCATCGTGAGAAAACTAGAAACCCTTATAAACCCTAATCCATCATATGAAAACTAGAAAACCCTAATAAACGCTAATCCATCATATGAAAACTAGAAAAGGCTAACAAACCCTAATCCATCATATGAAAACTACAAAACCCTAATAAACCCTAATACATCATACGAAAACTAGAAAACCCTAATAAACCCTAATCCATCATATGAAAACTAGAAAACCCTAATAAACCCTAATCCATCTTATGAAAACTAGAAAACCCTAATAAACCCTAATCCATCATATGAAAACTAGAAAACCCTAATAAACCCTAATCCATCTTATGAAAACTAGAAAACCCAAATAAACCCTAATCCATCATATGAAAACTAGAAAACCCTAATACCATCATTTGCAACATTCAAAAACCCTAATCCATCATATGAAAACTAGAAAAGCCTAATAAACCCGAATCCATCATATGAAAACTAGAAAACCCTAACAAACCCTAATCCATCATATGAAAACAAGAAAACCCTAATAAACCCTAATCCATCATATGAAAACTAGAAAACCCTAATAAACCCTAATCCATCATATAAAACTAGAAAACCCTAATAAACCCTAATCCATCTTATGAAAACTAGAAAACCCTAATAAACCCTAATCCATCATATGAAAATTAGAAAACCCTAATAAACCCTAATCCATCATTTTAAAACTAGAAAACCTGAATAAACCCTAATCCATCATATGAAAACTAGAAAACCCTAAGAAACCCTAATCCATCATATGAAAACTAGAAAACCCTAACAAACCCTAATCCATCATATGAAAACTAGAAAACCCTAATAAACCCTAATCTATCATATGAAAACTAGAAACCCCTAATAAACCCTAATCCATCATATGAAAACTAGAAAACCCTAAAAAACCCTAATCAATCATACGAAAACTAGAAAACCCTAATAAACCCTAATCCATCATATGAAAACTAGAAAACCCTAATAAACCCTAATCCATCTTATGAAAACTAGAAAACCCTAATAAACCCTAATCCATCATTTTAAAACTAGAAAACCTAGATAAACCCTAATCCATCATATGAAAACTAGAAAACCCTAATCCATCATATGAAAACTAGAAAACCCTAATAAACCATAATCCATCGTGAGAAAACTAGAAACCCTTATAAACCCTAATCCATCATATGAAAACTAGAAAACCCTAATAAACCCTAATCCATCATATGAAAACTAGAAAACGCTAACAAACCCTAATCCATCATATAAAAACTAGAAAACCCTAAAAAACCCTAATCAATCATACGAAAACTAGAAAACCCTAATAAACCCTAATCCATCATATGAAAACTAGAAAACCCTAATAAACCCTAATCCATCTTATGAAAACTAGAAAACCCTAATAAACCCTAATCCATCATATGAAAACTAGAAAACCCTAATAAACCCTAATCCATCTTATGAAAACTAGAAAACCCTAATAAACCCTAATCCATCATATGAAAACTAGAAAACCCTAATAAACCCTAATCCATCTTATGAAAACTAGAAAACCTTAATAAACCCTAAGTCATCATATGAAAACTAGAAAACCCTAATAACATCATTTGCAACATTCAAAAAGCCTAATCCATCATATGAAAACTAGAAAACTAGAAAACCCTAAGAAACCCTAATCCATCATATGAAAACTAGAAAACCCTAACAAACCCTAATCCATCATATGAAAACTAGAAAACCCAAATAAACCCTAATCTTTCATATTAAAACTAGAAAACCCTAATAAACCTTAATCCATCATATGAAAATTTGAAAACCCTAATAAACCCTAATCCATCATTTTAAAACTAGAAAACCTGAATAAACCCTAATCCATCATATGAAAACTAGAAAACCCTAATCCATCATATGAAAACTAGAAAACCATAATAAACCCTAATCCATCGTGAGAAAACTAGAAACCCTTATAAACCCTAATCCATCATATGAAAACTAGAAACCCCTAATAAGCCCTAATCCATCATATGAAAACTAGAAAACATTAATAAACCCTAATCCATCATATGAAAACTAGAAAACGCTAACAAACCCTAATCCATCATATGAAAACTAGAAAACCCTAATAAACCCTAATCCATCATATGAAAACTAGAAAACCCTAATAAACCCTAATCCATCTTATGAAAACTAGAAAACCCTAATAAACCCTAATCCATCATATGAAAACTAGAAAACCCTAATAAACCCAAATCCATCTTATGAAAACTAGAAAACCCTAATAAACCCTAATACATCATATGAAAACTAGAAAACCCTAATAAACCCAAATCCATCTTATGAAAACTAGAAAACCCTAATAAACCCTAATACATCATATGAAAACTAGAAAACGCTAACAAACCCTAATCCATCATATGAAAACTAGAAAACCCTAATAAACCCTAATCCATCATATGAAAACTAGAAAACCCTAATAAACCCTAATCCATCTTATGAAAACTAGAAAACCCTAATAAACCCTAATCCATCATATGAAAACTAGAAAACCCTAATAAACCCAAATCCATCTTATGAAAACTAGAAAACCCTAATAAACCCTAATACATCATATGAAAACTAGAAAACCCTAATAAACCCTAATCCATCATATGAAAACTAGAAAACCCTAATAAACCCTAATCCATCTTATGAAAACTAGAAAACCTTAATAAACCCTAACTCATCATTTGAAAACTAGAAAACCCTAATAACATCATTTGCAACATTCAAAAAGCCTAATCCATCATATGAAAACTAGAAAACCCTAAGAAACCCTAATCCATCATATGAAAACTAGAAAACCCTAACAAACCCTAATCCATCATATGAAAACTAGAAACCCCTAATAAACGCTAATCCATCATATGAAAATTAGAAAACCCTAATAAACCCTAATCCATCATTTTAAAACTAGAAAACCTAGATAAACCCTAATCCATCATATGAAAACTAGAAAACCCTAATCCATCATATGAAAACTAGAAAACCCTAATAATCCCTAATCCATCGTGAGAAAACTAGAAAACCCTAATAAACGCTAATCCATCATATGAAAACTAGAAAACGCTAACAAACCCTAATCCATCATATGAAAACTACAAAACCCTAATAAACCCTAATACATCATACGAAAACTAGAAAACCCTAATAAACCCTAATCCATCATATGAAAACTAGAAAACCCTAATAAACCCTAATCCATCTTATGAAAACTAGAAAACCCTAATAAACCCTAATCCATCATATGAAAACTAGAAAACCCTAATAAACCCTAATCCATCTTATGAAAACTAGAAAACCCAAATAAACCCTAATCCATCATATGAAAACTAGAAAACCCTAATACCATCATTTGCAACATTCAAAAACCCTAATCCATCATATGAAAACTAGAAAAGCCTAATAAACCCGAATCCATCATATGAAAACTAGAAAACCCTAACAAACCTTAATCCATCATATGAAAACAAGAAAACCCTAATAAACCCTAATCCATCATATGAAAACTAGAAAACCCTAATAAACCCTAATCCATCATATAAAACTAGAAAACCCTAATAAACCCTAATCCATCTTATGAAAACTAGAAAACCCTAATAAACCCTAATCCATCATATGAAAATTAGAAAACCCTAATAAACCCTAATCCATCATTTTAAAACTAGAAAACCTGAATAAACCCTAATCCATCATATGAAAACTAGAAAACCCTAAGAAACCCTAATCCATCATATGAAAACTAGAAAACCCTAACAAACCCTAATCCATCATATGAAAACTAGAAAACCCTAATAAACCCTAATCTATCATATGAAAACTAGAAACCCCTAATAAACGCTAATCCATCATATGAAAATTAGAAAACCCAAATAAACCCTAATCCATCATTTTAAAACTAGAAAACCTAGATAAACCCTAATCCATCATATGAAAACTAGAAAACCCTAATCCATCATATGAAAACTAGAAAACCCTAATAAACCCTAATCCATCGTGAGAAAACTAGAAACCCTTATAAACCCTAATCCATCATATGAAAACTAGAAACCCCTAATAAAGCCTAATCCATCATATGAAAACTAGAAAACCCTAAAAAACCCTAATCAATCATACGAAAACTAGAAAACCCTAATAAACCCTAATCCATCATATGAAAACTAGAAAACCCTAATAAACCCTAATACATCTTATGAAAACTAGAAAACCCTAATAAACCCTAATCCATCGTATGAAAACTAGAAAACCCTAATAAACCCTAATCCATCGTATGAAAACTAGAAAACCCTAATAAACCCTAATCCATCATATGAAAACTAGAAAACCCTAATAAACCCTAATCCATCTTATGAAAACTAGAAAACCTTAATAAACCCTAAGTCATCATATGAAAACTAGAAAACCCTAATAACATCATTTGCAACATTCAAAAAGCCTAATACATCATATGAAAACTAGAAAACCCTAACAAACCCTAATCCATCATATGAAAACTAGAAAACCCAAATAAACCCTAATCTTTCATATGAAAACTAGAAAACCCTAATAAACCTTAATCCATCATATGAAAATTTGAAAACCCTAATAAACCCTAATCCATCATTTTAAAACTAGAAAACCTGAATAAACCCTAATCCATCATATGAAAACTAGAAAACCCTAATCCATCATATGAAAACTAGAAAACCATAATAAACCCTAATCCATCGTGAGAAAACTAGAAACCCTTATAAACCCTAATCCATCATATGAAAACTAGAAACCCCTAATAAGCCCTAATCCATCATATGAAAACTAGAAAACATTAATAAACCCTAATCCATCATATGAAAACTAGAAAACGCTAACAAACCCTAATCCATCATATGAAAACTAGAAAACCCTAATAAACCCTAATCCATCATACGAAAACTAGAAAACCCTAATAAACCCTAATCCATCATATGAAAACTAGAAAACCCTAATAAACCCTAATCCATCTTATGAAAACTAGAAAACCCTAATACACCCTAATCCATCATATGAAAACTAGAAAACCCTAATAAACCCAAATCCATCTTATGAAAACTAGAAAACCCTAATAAACCCTAATACATCATATGAAAACTAGAAAACCCTAATAAACCCTAATCCATCATATGAAAACTAGAAAACCCTAATAAACCCTAATCCATCTTATGAAAACTAGAAAACCTTAATAAACCCTAACTCATCATTTGAAAACTAGAAAACCCTAATAACATCATTTGCAACATTCAAAAAGCCTAATCCATCATATGAAAACTAGAAAACCCTAAGAAACCCTAATCCATCATATGAAAACTAGAAAACCCTAACAAACCCTAATCCATCATATGAAAACTAGAAAACCCTAATAAACGCTAATCCATCATATGAAAACTAGAAAACCCTAATAAACGCTAATCCATCATATGAAAATTAGAAAACCCTAATAAACCCTAATCCATCATTTTAAAACTAGAAAACCAAGATAAACCCTAATCCATCATATGAAAACTAGAAAACCCTAATCCATCATATGAAAACTAGAAAACCCTAATAATCCCTAATCCATCGTGAGAAAACTAGAAACCCTTATAAACCCTAATCCATCATATGAAAACTAGAAAACCCTAATAAACGCTAATCCATAATATGAAAACTAGAAAACGCTAACAAACCCTAATCCATCATATGAAAACTACAAAACCCTAATAAACCCTAATACATCATACGAAAACTAGAAAACCCTAATAAACCCTAATCCATCATATGAAAACTAGAAAACCCTAATAAACCCTAATCCATCTTATGAAAACTAGAAAACCCTAATAAACCCTAATCCATCATATGAAAACTAGAAAACCCTAATAAACCCTAATCCATCATATGAAAACTAGAAAACCCAAATAAACCCTAATCCATCATATGAAAACTAGAAAACCCTAATACCATCATTTGCAACATTCAAAAACCCTAATCCATCATATGAAAACTAGAAAAGCCTAATAAACCCGAATCCATCATATGAAAACTAGAAAACCCTAACAAACCCTAATCCATCATATGAAAACAAGAAAACCCTAATAAACCCTAATCCATCATATGAAAACTAGAAAACCCTAATAAACCCTAATCCATCATATAAAACTAGAAAACCCTAATAAACCCTAATCCATCTTATGAAAACTAGAAAACCCTAATAAACCCTAATCCATCATATGAAAATTAAAAAACCCTAATAAACCCTAATCCATCATTTTAAAACTAGAAAACCTGAATAAACCCTAATCCATCATATGAAAACTAGAAAACCCTAAGAAACCCTAATCCATCATATGAAAACTAGAAAACCCTAATAAACCCTAATCTATCATATGAAAACTAGAAACCCCTAATAAACGCTAATCCATCATATGAAAATTAGAAAACCCTAATAAACCCTAATCCATCATTTTAAAACTAGAAAACCTAGATAAACCCTAATCCATCATATGAAAACTAGAAAACCCTAATCCATCATATGAAAACTAGAAAACCCTAATAAACCCTAATCCATCGTGAGAAAACTAGAAACCCTTATAAACCCTAATCCATCATATGAAAACTAGAAACCCCTAATAAAGCCTAATCCATCATATGAAAACTAGAAAACCCTAATAAACCCTAATCCATCATATGAAAACTAGAAAACGCTAACAAACCCTAATCCATCATATGAAAACTAG
Source organism: Cichorium intybus (assembly GCA_023525715.1). Lineage (NCBI taxonomy): Eukaryota > Viridiplantae > Streptophyta > Magnoliopsida > Asterales > Asteraceae > Cichorium > Cichorium intybus. The sequence goes on along the minus strand of JAKNSD010000034.1, from coordinate 1,812,404 downwards.
AAAACCCTAATAAACCCTAATCCATCATACGAAAACTAGAAAACCCTAATAAACCCTAATCCATCATATGAAAACTAGAAAACCCTAATAAACCCTAATCCATCTTATGAAAACTAGAAAACCCTAATAAACCCTAATCCATCATATGAAAACTAGAAAACCCTAATAAACCCTAATCCATCTTATGAAAACTAGAAAACCCAAATAAACCCTAATCCATCATATGAAAACTAGAAAACCCTAATACCATCATTTGCAACATTCAAAAACCCTAATCCATCATATGAAAACTAGAAAAGCCTAATAAACCCGAATCCATCATATGAAAACTAGAAAACCCTAACAAACCTTAATCCATCATATGAAAACAAGAAAACCCTAATAAACCCTAATCCATCATATGAAAACTAGAAAACCCTAATAAACCCTAATCCATCATATAAAACTAGAAAACCCTAATAAACCCTAATCCATCTTATGAAAACTAGAAAACCCTAATAAACCCTAATCCATCATATGAAAATTAGAAAACCCTAATAAACCCTAATCCATCATTTTAAAACTAGAAAACCTGAATAAACCCTAATCCATCATATGAAAACTAGAAAACCCTAAGAAACCCTAATCCATCATATGAAAACTAGAAAACCCTAACAAACCCTAATCCATCATATGAAAACTAGAAAACCCTAATAAACCCTAATCTATCATATGAAAACTAGAAACCCCTAATAAACGCTAATCCATCATATGAAAATTAGAAAACCCAAATAAACCCTAATCCATCATTTTAAAACTAGAAAACCTAGATAAACCCTAATCCATCATATGAAAACTAGAAAACCCTAATCCATCATATGAAAACTAGAAAACCCTAATAAACCCTAATCCATCGTGAGAAAACTAGAAACCCTTATAAACCCTAATCCATCATATGAAAACTAGAAACCCCTAATAAAGCCTAATCCATCATATGAAAACTAGAAAACCCTAAAAAACCCTAATCAATCATACGAAAACTAGAAAACCCTAATAAACCCTAATCCATCATATGAAAACTAGAAAACCCTAATAAACCCTAATACATCTTATGAAAACTAGAAAACCCTAATAAACCCTAATCCATCGTATGAAAACTAGAAAACCCTAATAAACCCTAATCCATCGTATGAAAACTAGAAAACCCTAATAAACCCTAATCCATCATATGAAAACTAGAAAACCCTAATAAACCCTAATCCATCTTATGAAAACTAGAAAACCTTAATAAACCCTAAGTCATCATATGAAAACTAGAAAACCCTAATAACATCATTTGCAACATTCAAAAAGCCTAATACATCATATGAAAACTAGAAAACCCTAACAAACCCTAATCCATCATATGAAAACTAGAAAACCTAAATAAACCCTAATCTTTCATATGAAAACTAGAAAACCCTAATAAACCTTAATCCATCATATGAAAATTTGAAAACCCTAATAAACCCTAATCCATCATTTTAAAACTAGAAAACCTGAATAAACCCTAATCCATCATATGAAAACTAGAAAACCCTAATCCATCATATGAAAACTAGAAAACCATAATAAACCCTAATCCATCGTGAGAAAACTAGAAACCCTTATAAACCCTAATCCATCATATGAAAACTAGAAACCCCTAATAAGCCCTAATCCATCATATGAAAACTAGAAAACATTAATAAACCCTAATCCATCATATGAAAACTAGAAAACGCTAACAAACCCTAATCCATCATATGAAAACTAGAAAACCCTAATAAACCCTAATCCATCATACGAAAACTAGAAAACCCTAATAAACCCTAATCCATCATATGAAAACTAGAAAACCCTAATAAACCCTAATCCATCTTATGAAAACTAGAAAACCCTAATACACCCTAATCCATCATATGAAAACTAGAAAACCCTAATAAACCCAAATCCATCTTATGAAAACTAGAAAACCCTAATAAACCCTAATACATCATATGAAAACTAGAAAACCCTAATAAACCCTAATCCATCATATGAAAACTAGAAAACCCTAATAAACCCTAATCCATCTTATGAAAACTAGAAAACCTTAATAAACCCTAACTCATCATTTGAAAACTAGAAAACCCTAATAACATCATTTGCAACATTCAAAAAGCCTAATCCATCATATGAAAACTAGAAAACCCTAAGAAACCCTAATCCATCATATGAAAACTAGAAAACCCTAACAAACCCTAATCCATCATATGAAAACTAGAAAACCCTAATAAACGCTAATCCATCATATGAAAACTAGAAAACCCTAATAAACGCTAATCCATCATATGAAAATTAGAAAACCCTAATAAACCCTAATCCATCATTTTAAAACTAGAAAACCAAGATAAACCCTAATCCATCATATGAAAACTAGAAAACCCTAATCCATCATATGAAAACTAGAAAACCCTAATAATCCCTAATCCATCGTGAGAAAACTAGAAACCCTTATAAACCCTAATCCATCATATGAAAACTAGAAAACCCTAATAAACGCTAATCCATAATATGAAAACTAGAAAACGCTAACAAACCCTAATCCATCATATGAAAACTACAAAACCCTAATAAACCCTAATACATCATACGAAAACTAGAAAACCCTAATAAACCCTAATCCATCATATGAAAACTAGAAAACCCTAATAAACCCTAATCCATCTTATGAAAACTAGAAAACCCTAATAAACCCTAATCCATCATATGAAAACTAGAAAACCCTAATAAACCCTAATCCATCATATGAAAACTAGAAAACCCAAATAAACCCTAATCCATCATATGAAAACTAGAAAACCCTAATACCATCATTTGCAACATTCAAAAACCCTAATCCATCATATGAAAACTAGAAAAGCCTAATAAACCCGAATCCATCATATGAAAACTAGAAAACCCTAACAAACCCTAATCCATCATATGAAAACAAGAAAACCCTAATAAACCCTAATCCATCATATGAAAACTAGAAAACCCTAATAAACCCTAATCCATCATATAAAACTAGAAAACCCTAATAAACCCTAATCCATCTTATGAAAACTAGAAAACCCTAATAAACCCTAATCCATCATATGAAAATTAAAAAACCCTAATAAACCCTAATCCATCATTTTAAAACTAGAAAACCTGAATAAACCCTAATCCATCATATGAAAACTAGAAAACCCTAAGAAACCCTAATCCATCATATGAAAACTAGAAAACCCTAATAAACCCTAATCTATCATATGAAAACTAGAAACCCCTAATAAACGCTAATCCATCATATGAAAATTAGAAAACCCTAATAAACCCTAATCCATCATTTTAAAACTAGAAAACCTAGATAAACCCTAATCCATCATATGAAAACTAGAAAACCCTAATCCATCATATGAAAACTAGAAAACCCTAATAAACCCTAATCCATCGTGAGAAAACTAGAAACCCTTATAAACCCTAATCCATCATATGAAAACTAGAAACCCCTAATAAAGCCTAATCCATCATATGAAAACTAGAAAACCCTAATAAACCCTAATCCATCATATGAAAACTAGAAAACGCTAACAAACCCTAATCCATCATATGAAAACTAGAAAACCCTAATAAACCCTAATCCATCATACGAAAACTAGAAAACCCTAATAAACCCTAATCCATCATATGAAAACTAGAAAACCCTAATAAACCCTAATCCATCTTATGAAAACTAGAAAACCCTAATAAACCCTAATCCATCTTATGAAAACTAGAAAACCCTAATAAACCCTAATCCATCTTATGAAAACTAGAAAACCCTAACAAACCCTAATCCATCATATGAAAACTAGAAAACCCTAATAAACCCTAATCCATCTTATGAAAACTAGAAAACCTTAATAAACCCTAAGTCATCATATGAAAACTAGAAAACCCTAATAACATCATTTGCAACATTCAAAAAGCCTAATCCATCATATGAAAACTAGAAAACATTAATAAACCCTAATCCATCATATGAAAACTAGAAAACGCTAACAAACCCTAATCCATCATATGAAAACTAGAAAACCCTAATAAACCCTAATCGATCATATGAAAACTAGAAAACCCTAATAAACTTTAATCCATCATATGAAAATTTGAAAACCCTAATAAACCCTAATCCATCATTTTAAAACTAGAAAACCTGAATAAACCCTAATCCATCATATGAAAACTAGAAAACCCTAATCCATCATATGAAAACTAGAAAACCATAATAAACCCTAATCCATCGTGAGAAAACTAGAAACCCTTATAAACCCTAATCCATCATATGAAAACTAGAAACCCCTAATAAGCCCTAATCCATCATATGAAAACTAGAAAACATTAATAAACCCTAATCCATCATATGAAAACTAGAAAACGCTAACAAACCCTAATCCATCATATGAAAACTAGAAAACCCTAATAAACCCTAATCGATCATATGAAAACTAGAAAACCCTAATAAACCCTAATCCATCTTATGAAAACTAGAAAACCCTAATAAACCCTAATCCATCATATGAAAACTAGAAAACCCTAATAAACCCAAATCCATCTTATGAAAACTAGAAAACACTAATAAACCCTAATCCATCATTTGAAAACTAGAAAACCCTAATAAACCCTAATCCATCATATGAAAACTAGAAAACCCTAATAAACCCTAATCCATCTTATGAAAACTAGAAAACCTTAATAAACCCTAACTCATCATTTGAAAACTAGAAAACCCTAATAACATCATTTACAACATTCAAAAAGCCTAATCCATCATATTAAAACTAGAAAACCCTAAGAAACGCTAATCCATCATATGAAAACTAGAAAACCCTAACAAACCCTAATCCATCATATGAAAACTAGAAAACCCTAATAAACCCTAATCTATCATATGAAAACTAGAAAACCCTAATAAACGCTAATCCATCATATGAAAATTAGAAAACCCTAATAAACCCTAATCCATCATTTTAAAACTAGAAAACCTAGATAAACCCCAATCCATCATATGAAAACAAGAAAACCCTAATCCATCATATGAAATCTAGAAAACCCTAATAAACCCTAATCCATCGTGAGAAAACTAGAAACCCTTATAAACCCTAATCCATCATATGAAAACTAGAAAACCCTAATAAAGCCTAATCCATCATATGAAAACTAGAAAACGCTAACAAACCCTAATCCATCATATGAAAACTAGAAAACCCTAATAAACCCTAATCCATCTTACGAAAACTAGAAAACCCTAATAAACCCTAATCCATCATATGAAAACTAGAAAACCCTAATAAACCCTAATCCGTCTTATGAAAACTAGAAAACCCTAATAAACCCTTATCCATCATATGAAAACTAGAAAACCCTAATAAACCCTAATCCATCTTATGAAAACTAGAAAACCCTAATAAACCCTAATCCATCATATGAAAACTAGAAAACCCTAATACCATCATTTGCAACATTCAAAAACCCTAATCCATCATATGAAAACTAGAAAAGCCTAATAAACCCAAATCCATCATATGAAAACTAGAAAACCCTAACAAACCCTAATCCATCATATGAAAACAAGAAAACCCTAATAAACCCTAATCCATCATATGAAAACTAGAAAACCCTAATAAACCCTAATCCATCATATAAAACTAGAAAACCCTAATAAACCCTAATCCACCTTATGAAAACTAGAAAACCCTAATCCATCATATAAAAATTAGAAAACCCTAATAAACCCTAATCCATCATTTTAAAACTAGAACACCTGAATAAACCCTAATCCATCATATGAAAACTAGAAAACCCTAATAAACCCTAATCCATCATATGAAAACTAGAAAACCCTAATAAACCCTAATCCATCGTAAGAAAACTTGAAACCCTTATAAACCCTAATCCATCATATGAAAACTAGAAACCCCAAATAAACCCTAATCCATTATATGAAAACTAGAAAACCCTAATAAACCCTAATCCATCATATTAATACCAGAAAACCTTAATAAACCCTAATCCATCATATGAAAACTAGAAAACCCTAATAAACCCTAATCCATCATAGTAAAACTAGAAAACCCTAATAAACCCTAATCCATCATACGAAAACTAGAAAACCCTAATAAACCCTAATCCATCATATGAAAACTAGAAAACCCTAATAAACCCTAATCCATCATATGAAAACTAGAAAACCCTAATAAACCCTAATCTATTATATAACACTAGAAAACCCTAATAAACCCTAATCCATCTTATGAAAACTAGAAAACCCTAATAAACCATAATCCATCATATTAAAACTAGAAAACCCTAATAAACCCTAATCCATCTTATGAAAACTAGAAAACCTTAATAAACCCTAATTCATCATATGAAAACTAGAAAATCCTAATAACATCATTTGCAACATTCAAAAAGCCAAATCCATCATATGAAAACTAGAAAACCCTATGAAACCCTAATCCATCATATGAAAACTAGAAAACCCTAATAAACCCTAATCTATCATATGAAAACTAGAAAACCCTATTAAACCCTAATCCATCATATGAAAATTAGAAAACCCTAATAAACCCTAATCCATCATTTTAAAACCAGAAAACCTGAATAAACCCTAATCCATCATATGAAAACTAGAAAACCCTAATCCATCATATGAGAACTAGAAAACCCTAATAAACCCTAATCCATCGTGAGAAAACTAGAAACCCTTATAAACCCTAATCCATCATATGAAAACAAGAAACCCCTAATAAACCCTAATCCATCATATGAAAACTAGAAAACCCTAATAAACCCTAATCCATCATTTGAAAACTAGAAAACGCTAACAAACCCTAATCCATCATATGAAAACTAGAAAACCCTAATAAACCCTAATCCATCATACGAAAACTAGAAAACCCTAATAAACCCTAATCCATCATATGAAAACTAGAAAACCCTAATAAACCCTAATCCATCATATGAAAACTAGAAAACCCTAATAAACCCTAATCCATCATATAAAACTAGAAAACCCTAATAAACCCTAATACATCTTATGAAAATTAGAAAACCCTAATAAACCCTAATCCCTCATATGAAAACTAGAAAACCCTAATAAACCCTAATCCATCGTAAGAAAACTAGAAACCCTTATAAACCCTAATCCATCATATGAAAACTAGAAACCCCAAATAAACTCTAATCCATTATATGAAAACTAGAAAATCCTAATAAACCCTAATCCATCATATTAATACTAGAAAACCTTAATAAAGCCTAATCCATCGTATGAAAACTACAAAACCCTAATAAACCCTAATCCATCATAGCAAAACTAGAAAACCCTAATAAACCCTAATCCATCATACGAAAACTAGAAAACCCTAATAAACCCTAATCCATCATATGAAAACTAGAAAACCCTAATAAACCCTAATCCATCTTATGAAAACTAGAAAACCCTAATAAACCCTAATCCGTCTTATGAAAACTAGAAAACCCTAATAAACCCTAATCCATCATATGAAAACTAGAAAACCCTAATAAACCCTAATCCATCATACGAAAACTAGAAAACCCTAATAAACCCTAATCCATCATATGAAAACTAGAAAACCCTAATAAACCCTAATCCATCATATGAAAACTAGAAAACCCTAATAAACCCTAATCCATCATATGAAAACTAGAAAACCCTAAGAAACCCTAATCCATCATATGAAAACTAGAAAACCCTAACAAACCCTAATCCATCATATTAAAACTAGAAAACCCTAATAAACCCTAATCTTTCATATGAAAACTAGAAAACCCTAATAAACTTTAATCCATCATATGAAAATTTGAAAACCCTAATAAACCCTAATCCATCATTTTAAAACTAGAAAACCTGAATAAACCCTAATCCATCATATGAAAACTAGAAAACCCTAATCCATCATATGAAAACTAGAAAACCATAATAAACCCTAATCCATCGTGAGAAAACTAGAAACCCTTATAAACCCTAATCCATCATATGAAAACTAGAAACCCCTAATAAGCCTTAATCCATCATATGAAAACTAGAAAACATTAATAAACCCTAATCCATCATATGAAAACTAGAAAACGCTAACAAACCCTAATCCATCATATGAAAACTAGAAAACCCTAATAAACCCTAATCCATCATACGAAAACTAGAAAACCCTAATAAACCCTAATCGATCATATGAAAACTAGAAAACCCTAATAAACCCTAATCCATCTTATGAAAACTAGAAAACCCTAATAAACCCTAATCCATCATATGAAAAATAGAAAACCCTAATAAACCCAAATCCATCATAGCAAAACTAGAAAACCCTAATAAACCCTAATCCATCATACGAAAACTAGAAAACCCTAATAAACCCTAATCCATCATATGAAAACTAGAAAACCCTAATAAACCCTAATCCATCTTATGAAAACTAGAAAACCCTAATAAACCCTAATCCGTCTTATGAAAACTAGAAAACCCTAATAAACCCTAATCCATCATTTGAAAACTAGAAAACCCTAATAAACCCTAATCCATCATATAAAAACTAGAAAACCCTAATAAACCCTAATCCATCTTATGAAAACTAGAAAACCTTAATAAACCCTAACTCATCATTTGAAAACTAGAAAACCCTAATAACATCATTTGCAACATTCAAAAAGCCTAATCCATCATATGAAAACTAGAAAACCCTAAGAAACGCTAATCCATCATATGAAAACTAGAAAACCCTAACAAACCCTAATCCATCATATGAAAACTAGAAAACCCTAATAAACCCTAATCTATCATATGAAAACTAGAAAACCCTAATAAACGCTAATCCATCATATGAAAATTAGAAAACCCTAATAAACCCTAATCCATCATTTTAAAACTAGAAAACCTAGATAAACCCCAATCCATCATATGAAAACAAGAAAACCCTAATCCATCATATGAAAACTAGAAAACCCTAATAAACCCTAATCCATCGTGAGAAAACTAGAAACCCTTATAAACCCTAATCCATCATATGAAAACTAGAAAACCCTAATAAACCCTAATCCATCATATGAAAACTAGAAAACGCTAACAAACCCTAATACATCATATGAAAACTAGAAAACCCTAATAAACCCTAATCCATCTTATGAAAACTAGAAAACCCTAATAAACCCTAATCCATCATATGAAAACTAGAAAACCCTAATAAACCCTAATCCATCTTATGAAAACTAGAAAACCCTAATAAACCCTTATCCATCATATGAAAACTAGAAAACCCTAATAAACCCTAATCCATCTTTTGAAAACTAGAAAACCCTAATAAACCCTAATCCATCATATGAAAACTAGAAAACCCTAATACCATCATTTGCAACATTCAAAAACCCTAATCCATCATTTGAAAACTAGAAAAGCCTAATAAACCCAAATCCATCATATGAAAACTAGAAAACCCTAACAAACCCTAATCCATCATATGAAAACAAGAAAACCCTAATAAACCCTAATCCATCATATGAAAACTAGAAAACCCTAATAAACCCTAATCCATCATATAAAACTAGAAAACCCTAATAAACCCTAATCCACCTTATGAAAACTAGAAAACCCTAATCCATCATATGAAAATTAGAAAACCCTAATAAACCCTAATCCATCATTTTAAAACTAGAAAACCTGAATAAACCCTAATCCATCATATGAAAACTAGAAAACCCTAATAAACCCTAATCCATCATATGAAAACTAGAAAACCCGAATAAACCCTAATCCATCGTAAGAAAACTAGAAACCCTTATAAACCCTAATCCATCATATGAAAACTAGAAACCCCAAATAAACCCTAATCCATTATATGAAAACTAGAAAACCCTAATAAACCCTAATCCATCATATGAAAACTAGAAAACCCTAATAAACCCTAATCCATCTTATGAAAACTAGAAAACCTTAATAAACCCTAATTCATCATATGAAAACTAGAAAACCCTAATAACATCATTTGCAACATTCAAAAAGCCAAATCCATCATATGAAAACGAAAAAACCCTAAGAAACCCTAATCCATCATATGAAAACTAGAAAACCCTAACAAACCCTAATCCATCATATGAAAACTAGAAAACCCTAATAAACCCTAATCTATCATATGAAAACTAGAAAACCCTATTAAACCCTAATCCATCATATGAAAATTAGAAAACCCTAATAAACCCTAATCCATCATTTTAAAACCAGAAAACCTGAATAAACCCTAATCCATCATATGAAAACTAGAAAACCCTAATCCATCATATGAGAACTAGAAAACCCTAATAAACCCTAATCCATCGTGAGAAAACTAGAAACCCTTATAAACCCTAATCCATCATATGAAAACTAAAAACCCCTAATAAACCCTAATCCATCATATGAAAACTAGAAAACCCTAATAAACCCTAATCCATCATATGAAAACTAGAAACCCCTAATAAACCCTAATCCATCATAAGAAAACTAGAAAACCCTAATAAACCCTAATCCATCATTTGAAAACTAGAAAACGCTAACAAACCCTAATCCATCATATGAAAACTAGAAAACCCTAATAAACCCTAATCCATCATACGAAAACTAGAAAACCCTAATAAACCCTAATCCATCATATGAAAACTAGAAAACACTAATAAACCCTAATCCATCATATGAAAACTAGAAAACCCTAATAAACCCTAATCCATCATATAAAACTAGAAAACCCTAATAAACCCTAATACATCTTATGAAAATTAGAAAACCCTAATAAACCCTAATCCCTCATATGAAAACTAGAAAACCCTAATAAACCCTAATCCATCGTAAGAAAACTAGAAACCCTTATAAACCCTAATCCATCATATGAAAACTAGAAATCCCAAATAAACTCTAATCCATTATATGAAAACTAGAAAAATCCTAATAAACCCTAATCCATCATATTAATACTAGAAAACCTTAATAAAGCCTAATCCATCGTATGAAAACTACAAAACCCTAATAAACCCTAATCCATCATAGCAAAACTAGAAAACCCTAATAAACCCTAATCCATCATACGAAAACTAGAAAACCCTAATAAACCCTAATCCATCATATGAAAACTAGAAAACCCTAATAAACCCTAATCTATTATATAAAACTAGAAAACCCTAATAAACCGTAATCCATCTTATGAAAACTAGAAAACCCTAATAAACCCTAATCCATCATATGAAAAGTAGAAAACCCTAATACCATCATTTGCAACATTCAAAAACCCTAATCCATCATATGAAAACTAGAAAACCCTAATAAACCCTAATCCATCATATGAAAACTAGAAAACCCTAACAAACCCTAATCCATCATATGAAAACAAGAAAACCCTAATAAACCCTAATCCATCATATGAAAACTAGAAAACCCTAATAAACCCTAATCTATCATTTAAAACTAGAAAACCCTAATAAACCCTAATACATCTTATGAAAATTAGAAAACCCTAATAAACCCTAATCCCTCATATGAAAACTAGAAAACCCTAATATACCCTAATCCATCATATGAAAATTAGAAAACCCTAATAAACCCTAATACATCATTTTAAAACTAGAAAACCTGAATAAACCCTAATCCATCATATGAAAACTATAAAACCCTAATAAACCCTAATCCATCATATGAAAACTAGAAAACCCTAATAAACCCTAATCCATCGTAAGAAAACTAGAAACCCTTATAAACCCTAATCCATCATATGAAAACTAGAAACCCCAAATAAACTCTAATCCATTATATGAAAACTTGAAAATCCTAATAAACCCTAATCCATCATATTAATACTAGAAAACCTTAATAAAGCCTAATCCATCGTATGAAAACTACAAAACCCTAATAAACCCTAATCCATCATAGCAAAACTAGAAAACCCTAATAAACCCTAATCCATCATACGAAAACTAGAAAACCCTAATAAACCCTAATCTATCATATGAAAACTAGAAAACCCTAATAAACCCTAATCCATCATATGAAAACTAGAAAACCCTAATAAACCCTAATCTATTATATAAAACTAGAAAACCCTAATAAACCGTAATCCATCTTATGAAAACTAGAAAACCCTAATAAACCCTAATCCATCATATGAAAACTAGAAAACCCTAATACCATCATTTGCAACATTCAAAAACCCTAATCCATCATATGAAAACTAGAAAACCCTAATAAACCCTAATCCATCATATGAAAACTAGAAAACCCTAACAAACCCTAATCCATCATATGAAAACAAGAAAACCCTAATAAACCCTAAACCATCATATGAAAACTAGAAAACCCTAATAAACCCTAATCTATCATA
>JAKNSD010000033.1:190944-232847 GCA_023525715.1 Cichorium intybus | reverse complement strand
TGTAACGACCCAAAAATCTTGAATTTATATTCGAGATAACGTTTAAGGTAAAGACTAAAATTTTTGAAAGTTGTAAAATAATATAGCGGGAAATGTAGTAAAATTCCAGGAGTTGGAGAAAATCGGTGAAAAAGGGCAAATTAGTCTTTTGCCATACTTTGGACTTTAGTATAAAAACATTTTTGGTGTTTGGGGTAAGAATGTGAGAAGTAGAACTTGGTGTAATAAAAGTTGGAAATGTATATATATAAGTGAGACTTTATGTTTGTAAGGGTAATTTGGTCATTTTACCATAAAGAGGGTAATTTGGTTATTTTACCATAAAGAGGGTAATTTTGTCATTTTACCATAAAAAGGGTAATTTGGTCATTTTACCATATGCAGGAGTTATTATGAAATTATATCTTGGTTTTGGACTAAAAATGTAAGAAATATAGTTTCATGTGGCAAAAATTTGATGTTGGTGCCAAAAGTCCAAGAAATGGAACCTTAGGGACTAAATGGTAAATTTGGAGGTATAAAAGGGAGAAAAATCTCCCCACGTGTTCTGGAAACCTGCAGAAGCTACGGGAAGAGAGGGTGAGATACGATTTCTGGAAGTTCTCAAGATTTGGAGTGGGATTTGGAAGCAACAGCTTGAGAATTTGAAGTTATCAAGATTAAAGGTTAGTGAAGGTCCTTCTAATGAAGTTCTTGAACTTGTTCTTCACGGGATGAACTGAAAATTTATTTTCAGTCATGATTCCAAATGATTTATATGATCTTTAAGTTCTGCACATGATAGTATGTTAAGATCATACCAATTAAACCAAAAGGCTTTGTTGATTTTGTGGATTTTGGGGTTTTTGGTTTAAGAACCCTAATTTCTGCACTTATATGCTTGAGTTGATTCCAATGGGTTAAAACCTGATGTTAATGGAAGGTTTTAGTCTTGGAATAAACCCAAAATGATTAAGAACTGGAATAAGGACTTAATGTACAAAAACAGGGAGCTACAGTGCAAAAATCGGACTGAAACTGGACTGCCCAGCATGAGCACGAGTCGTGCTCATTATGCACGAGTCGTGCTCCACCTGCAGATCAAAATACATTGTCATTTAGTGCATGCACGAGTCGTGCTCTCCCTAGGCTTAATTTTGCACGAGTCGTGTGTTTATTCAGAGGGTTTTGGAGTTGGAATTTGATGCTAGGCATGTCCAAATGACTTCAAACTTTAATTACAAGTCCATGATGGTTTGAAAAGTCATGGAAAATTATTAAACCGGGAATACGACCTCTCGAGGGTACTGTAGTGAAATACGTATGAGATACGACTCATATAAAGTTAGTTAGTTAGAAGTTATACACTTATTATGACCGTATTGGTATTATAAGGACTCTAATGAGTTATAGAGTCAGTTAGAATGAATGTTAATGTATAACATGTTAACTATAGGTTCATGTTAAATGATTATTAGATCACGAAAGTGCATGAACACAAGGGACGTTTAAACAATCTACTAGCAATACATGAGGTGAGTACATGCAGTATTTTTACCCATTTTGGGGTACATGGCAAGTAAGTATATTCAATATTTCTTATAAAATTTCTATATGTGAAGTTATATGCAAGAGTATTATTTATAACTTGTTTGTGAAAGTATAATGCTATATTTGAAGTTATGTTTTTGAACTACAAGTCAAATTAAGTGAAAGTATGTATTGGCCTATGAGTCAATTGAGTGAAAGTATGTTGGTCTATGAACCAATTATGTGAAAGTATATTTTGATTACAAGCCATATATGTTTTCAAGTATGAATAGGCATATAGCCACAAGATGTTTAAGAAGTATGTTTTGGTTACAAACCGTATATGTTTTCAAGTATGAATGGGCATATAGCCATAAGATGTTTGGAAAGTATGATTTGACATTAAGCCTAGAATGTTATAAAGACATGTTTTAAACATATGATTAATATGTGATGAAAGTTATAAATTTGGCATTTAGCCATAAAGATAGAAAGTGATAAAGTTTGGCATTTAGCCACTATATATGTAAGTAATGTTCAAGTAAGCAGAAAGTATTTTGTATGACTGGTATTTGTAGCAAGCAATGTTAGTAAAGGAACCATGCCGTGTTCCACCTACCCGGGTTAGGTATGGAGTCTACTGGGGAAAAAGCCCCATCGCAAAGTAGATTTCCTAAGCAACTTCTACTGGTAAGGATTGATCTGTTCTTTCTAGCTGTAGAGACTTGGGGTATCACTTATGGTGATTAAAGCCCTAAGTATAAAAATCCAGCAAGTTTATAATACCAGTCAAAGAAAGTAAGAAAGATGCTATGTTTACAAGTTATGATATGAAATGATTTTGAAAAGTAAAGAGTTATAGTATGTTACTACTATAAAGTTTTGAAAGATGTTTTATGTTATAAGTTTTATAAAAGGGTTGGAAAAAAAAAAGAAGTTAAATGTTTGAGTCTAAAACTCATGTAACTCACGAGACATCATTGTCTTACGTATTCTATGTTTTGCCATGTATGCAGGTTAAAATGATATGCTATAATTGGATGAAGTTTAGCTGGAGTGGAGCTCGAGTTAGCTCCTATCTTGGACTCAAGGTTTAATCCTTTCTTACTTACTATGGTTAGTTTGATATGGATTTGTAACACCCACTATTTTTAAGCATGTAAATTATCGGTTTTTGATAAACCGTATTTTTGTATTCATGTATTTATACGAAAAACCATAGTATTTGAAAACACTAGAAATGGGTGTCACAAGTGTGTCCATTTTTAGTCATATAGCAAAAATATCTATAAAAATAACACAAATGTACAGTTTGAAAACTTGTCATACGATTCAGTTTGAAAAATATCTAGCAAAAATACATACCTGGTCAGTTTGAAAACTTGCAATACGATTCAGTCGTTGTATCAAATTGATATAGACATATATATAAAATTGTTGTACAATGCGATATATATATATATATATATATATATATATATATATATATATATATATATATATATATATATAACGTAAAAAGATTCCAAAACAAAACATCAAATCCGTTTCTTTATAATGGACACCGACTGAATTACCTAGAAATAACATAAAAAAAGTAATGAAATTTATGAAAATAAATAAAATTAAAAAATATATATAAATTTTAATGTTCTTATATATCCTAAGTGACAATAATAATACCCTAAGACTATGTTTGGTAAAATAACTGGAAAAACTAGCTAATAGTTGAAAAGTTAGCGGGTAGCTAGAAAGCTAGCGACTAACTGAAAAACTAGTCGCAGTTGAAAAGCTAGCGGATAATGAATGACGTTTGGTAAAAACTAGTTGGAAACGTAAAATGACATATAAATGACATACACAAAATTTATTGGTATGTGTATATAAATATCCATATATATTTTGAATGTTAAATTTGGAAGATTTTGAAAATGCTACTTTAGATGTTACTCATACTAGCATTTTAAAACGCTAGCTTATATAATAGTTTATACGCTAGTTTTTAGTATCTCAAACATGTTAAATAAAAAAACTCGAAAAAAACTTGCTTACAAGCTAGATGTGGCGTGCCAAACATGGCCTAAATGATGTTCAAGAAAAAGAAATATAATACCCAAACTATAAATGCAACAACCCCAAGTCACGTTCATGGCCCCAAGTCCCGAGAAATAAAGGTGTTCATTGTACGAAATCCAATATTTTTTATAGAACCGATCAAATCCAATTATAGATTGGATTCTCGATTTTGTCGACCGATCCAATCCAATACA
The DNA here is from genome assembly GCA_023525715.1 of Cichorium intybus. Classification (NCBI taxonomy): domain Eukaryota; kingdom Viridiplantae; phylum Streptophyta; class Magnoliopsida; order Asterales; family Asteraceae; genus Cichorium; species Cichorium intybus. The sequence continues at coordinate 229,068 of JAKNSD010000033.1, read as the reverse complement.
TTTTATTTGAATTGATTTTATCCGTTCGATAATATATAATTAGATATTCATTATCCAAACGATTTTGGTCTATTTTCTAACCAGTTAAACAATTGAATATAATTATGATAAATAAAATTAAACCGCACACAATTACGCTAATTGAGACTAACAAACGACACTTCAATGACTAAGGTTTAAAGTTCGACCTATTACAATAATAAACAACTAAAGTAGGTTGTATATTAACCGGATAACATATATTTTTTTAATTCAATATATTAATTGTTAATATATCTGTAACATATATTTATTAATTCAATATATTAATTATTAATTAAATAAGTAAGCTGGATATTAATTGAATATCCAATTAGACATCCATTGGTTCGGTTTGGTTGGTTATCCAATGAATTTTCATTATCATCTAAAAATCGATATAATCCAATTGAATTCTGAAATTTCGAAACCAATTCAATCCAATTGAGGTTGGATATTCAATATAATTGGTCGGTTTTTAATTGAATTGGTCGATTTGCATTGGATCGGTTTTTTTCTATACACCCCTATCGTGTAACCTTCATCATTTATCGACTCATGGCCTATCGAATTCGCAATTCTACATATGTATACTACTACAAAAAAGCATTATTGACCCGGTTAAATCAGTTAAATAACCCGGTTTTCAACCGGGTTTTATGCCAACGGGTCATATGCGAAAAATGAAATATAACCCGGTTTTAAAACCGGGATCTTTTACTGTTGAAAGAACTCGGTTTTGATAAACAAAACCAGGACATATAAGAATATTAGCTCAACCACATAAGGAGATTAGGCCACGTATCTATTATCAAAAACCGAGTCAAGGAGATTAGAGCCCAATTCTAATCCCTAGAACCGGGTCATATAAAGATAAAATTGACACCGGTTCCATTCAAATAACCGAGTCATATAAAGAAAGCAGTCAATTTTTATACTACTTTTTTTATGAAAATGACTATTAGGACTTACCTACAAAATTACACAGTGTTATAATCAAAAAAATCAAATTATTAATGCATGTTAGTATAAAGTATTAAATATTTATATTATTTGTCTTTGAATAAGTAAGAAAAAAGAAAGTACAAAAGTGAGCCAAAATCCAAATTTCTAAATCTAGGTATTCTAAAGTACAAAAGAAGATTCACCAATTTAATATTGATGTCTCAATCAATTAAATAACAAAATACATTGCCTCACATTTTCAAGGGCCAATCACCTTATTTACACATTTGGGTATGCTTTCTTGTACTCTTGGATTTGGGTCGAAATATGTGAAGGATTGATGTAACAAAGTATGCCTTCAGTTGAGAATATGTGCTCTTATAGAATAAAGATATATTAAAATTTAGATTATATCGAGATTAATATTACATAGTACATTTCTATTTCTAATGTATTATTAGAATGAAATTTTAGATTATATCGAAATTAAGATTTTGGTCAAAACTTGTACAAGATTAATATTACATAGAGATTTTAAATTTTAGAACTTACCGATTGTGAACCTTGAATGAAAGTACGATGTTATTATTAGAATGATATGAGATTATGATGACTTTCATTCCATAATGACCGCAACACCGACATGTGTCTTTTAATGGTGCATAGTTTATATATTTTCCCTTTAAAGTCATTTTGCATAGAAAAAATTATTATCCACAAATTCCTTCAATATAGTTTGTACCTTCATAATAGGGTGAGTAGATAAATTCTTATGGTTTCAAAACTCGCATGCTCCAGTGACATTTTAAGACTCATCTTGCTTAGAAAAAATATATAAACTTCTTCTTTTTTCTTAGGGCTGGTGTTGATCACGGTAACCTTGACACCAAGAGCTTGAAAAAACTTAACAACTACATGAACTAACCTACCAAGACCCACGATGCCAACATGAATTCCAATATTATCAAGCCCATGATATCTCATTGGCCTATAGACAGTGATCTTGACACATAGTAGAAGTGTACCATTGTTAAGTGGGCAGGGTTGTCAAGATCCATCTCATAATGTCTTTTTGACTTGGAAAGATTTATTGACTGAGGATTCATTGTTAAAGATTTGAAATGGAACCATAACCTAGTTAAAATGAGCACATATTATAATCCATCTCTAAATAAAAAAAGAATTCTTGAATGTAATGACAAGCAGAAAGATTGCCATTTATGGAATCATTATTAAGGGTTGTGACAATACGTTCCAATACGTCCATCTCTATAGATGAATTGATGATATCATAATTGGTCATCTATTCATCGTATCCTTCTAGATCACAGCTTACCCATGAAGGTAATTGAGAACATGTAAGTAAAAAATATCGTTCACATTGTATATACAAAAAACAGTTATAGCAGTTATCAAGAACCTTAACAGCACCCAAATCTGCTCCACGGTTGCATTATATAATGGTAGTTGAACCTCTTTCCTTGATGTCTTTATATGCAAAAGAGACGGAAAAGAATAGTGTGCATCACCATTGATTAGAGTAAGAGGAATACACTAAAATTAGCAACCAATACATGCACTTCATCATAAGTAAATAGATATACCTATAGAAATAATCTAGATCAGTCTCTTTTATTATATCATGAGGATGACATGCATCCACCACCGTGTAAATGCCCCTCTTAATAGCAATTACATTCTAGGAATGAGGTGCAAAGTCCAAATAACCTGTCACAAAGTCACTTGGTACTTGAGGTTCCATTTGATTGCAAAGGTATTGTATAACATGCAAACAGAAAAAGAAATAAATTATATATAAATACGTAAAACAGACACAAGTTAATGAGACTCAAGTCTATTAGATTGAATCCTTCATAAGTAATGACCTTGTGTCTATAAACACCAAATTGTAATCCCAATAGGGAAAACAATGGGATTTTTCCTTCTTTTTACTAATGGAATAGATGTCACACCCCCAAACCACGATGGCAGAACGGGATATAGTATCAAAACCATTGCATACATTGAAACATAAGTAGATAAACAACCATCATACATTATAATTGGAAAGTTACATTGTTCAAATGGTATTGTTTCAACCCAATTACAATATGATAACGAAATAAGTAAAAGAGACGTCTTCGCATCCCATCCCAAATGGTTAGTCGGACCTGACTAATTGTTACCTGAGAATACAAGTAATTTTGCAAGTGTCAACATTACGTTGGTGAGTCCATAAGATTTTTGTAGTGAGAAATTTAGTAATTCCTTTGTGAAAGTCAATAGTGTACGTACCAAGAAAACAGTATTTTCTTTAACGTTATTGTAGTTTTAAAAACTAGAAAACACTTGAAAGTAAAACCGTACTTATCTGTATGTTGTCAAAATGTAGTTTTAATTTCCATAAAACTCGTATGTATAAGTAAAATCATACTTATATTTATATCTTGAATAAATGTAGTTTTAATTACCATAAAACTCGTATGTATAAGTAAAACCATACTTATATTTATATCTTGAATAAACATAGTTTTAATTTTCATAAAACTCGTATGTACCCTTTTTCCTTGTAAATGATGGTATTTGGATACAGAAAATCCAATATTTTCTTATAAATGTATTCAAGTCTTAAAAACCCAAAGACTAAAAATGTATAACGTAGTTCTTATCATAGCATAAAACTATTGTGAGCGGTAGTATTGTAACCCAAGAAAATCCAATATTCTCTTATAAATGTGTTCAAGTCTTAAAAACCTAAAGACTAAAAATGTATATCGTAGTTCTTATCATAGTATAAAACTATTGTGAGCGGTAGTATTGTAACCCAAAAAAATCTAATATTTCTTATAAATGTGTTTAAGTCTTAAAAACCCAAAGACTAAAAATGCATAACGAAGTTCTTATCATAGTATAAAACTATTGTGAGCGGTAGTATTGTAACCCAAGAAAATTGAATATTTTCTTATAAATGTGTTCAAGTATTAAAACCCAATGACTAAAAATGTATAACGTAGATTTTAATATAGTATAAAACTAATTAAAAGCATGTTCCCACGTAAACTAAATGTATCGTTGATTTCCCATGTGAGACACCCTATAAGACCATGTATGCCTGCTTCGACGTTCTTCAGACGTCGGAGTGTTAGACATTTGTCACCTCAGACCTGCCGGTCTAGCTGTAGCTAACAGCTCAGGTGCGGGGTTGTCAATCCCGTATAGATTTATACACAAATATCACGTTCTCTTACCGATACTCTGATTATAAATTTAGGACTTATAATATGTACTTAAATAAGCACTGTGAAGACTAATCTCACAAAAATGTATGTATCAACTTGTTTACGTAAAATTTGTATATGAAAAACCCTTGTATTTGTCCATTATCATTTTTCCCATAATAATATAGTAATGTATAATAATTATATGTTTTTATATAATTATTTTGTCTTGTTCAAAATGTCATAGTAACCTTTGTATCCACAAATTATTCCTATAATAGCTTATTTTTAGTATTCCGTCGTAAAAAGCATATATTTTCGAATATATGTGAAATAACTTATTTAGATGGTTATAAACAACATCTTTAAGATATTTCCCACAAAAATGGTGTAATAACTTGGTTATAACCATTTTTGCTAGAAAAGTCGTATTTCTGGTCACAAAAATGTAGTTTTTACTAGTTATCGTTTTTGTGACTTTTATTTTAAAGATCTAGTATTTTTACACACAATATGTTTATAGATTTGTAACTTTTATTTAAACATATTACATCATAGTGTTCATAATACTTAGATCTAACCATATTTCATGTCAAATTCATTTTTACATAAAAACTCGTTAAAAACTTGTGTAAATAATCGTTTTTAGTGTGTAAACTTGTATTCTCCCCCCTAAAAGCTTGGAAAAGATGAAAATGAGGGGTATAAACTCACCCTTGATGCGTGCTTTAACTAGAAACAAGGTTGGTCTTGAAGGATTAACGGTAGGAACAAGGATTTAGGCATCGGAGCTCGAAGGACCCTTGGACGAAACTATTGCACAATGGTTTTACCTAGATGTTAGTGTGTGTAAAAGAGATAAAAGTGGTATAATAGATCTTAAAATCACTAGATGAAGCTAACTTACCAAGTTCTTTTGAAATACACTTGAAAATGAAGAAGGGTGGTGGTGGAAGGTGGTGGCCGGCGACTTTTAATGGTGGTGGAGGGTGGTTGAGAGGTGGTGGTGTGGTGGGGAGGGAGCCAAAGGTTTGAGAGAGAGGGAGAGAGAGTTGGGTGTTATGTCTTGGTTCAAATGAGATACAACATAATATGCCATAGTTATTAGATTTTAATTAGATTTTAATTAGATTTTATTGATTAAATAAATCCTAGCAAGAATGTGCATAGTACCCTCAAAAGTGGTGGTGTGATGGTTTGGAGGCACTTGTCAGCCGATGGGGGGTTGGGGGGGGTGTTTTTATAAATAATGTCAATCTCTTATAAAAATAAGTAGTTTTTATAAAATTGTAAGGCGTTTTAGCGTAATTTTATGAGTTTTTGAAGAAATGATGTTCTAAATAAATATTATGTATAAAATTGTAAGGCGTTTTAGCGTAATTTCCGATTACGCGATTTTCGGCATTTTACCGAAAAATGTGTTTGGCTTTGAAATTAAATACTAGACGTGATTACGTTTCATAATATATGATTTGTTATCCCAACTTTGGTGTTTAAGGCACCACGTTTTGTATTTTGGGTCCAATCCCTGTGTACATTTATCCGTTCACAGCAGTTTAATTGTTGTAACTTTCACATACGAACTCTGTTTTCGACGTTCTATATATTCACAGGTTCGTATTCACGAATACATCGTTTTATGAATATTATTATTCTCAAAATAATAATTGTATGATTATCGAGTTTTTACGCTACAGTAGTTTATTATACGTATTTTCAGCGTTTACCCGATAATTGATTTGAATCAGCGTACTTAGTATTATAATATTTAATAATACATCGTAAATGTTCTAGAAAATTTCATTTCAACATATGGATTAACGTACGCCTCAGTTAACTTAGGTTGACTTTTGTTGACCAAATTGACAATTGTCATAATAGATTTTTCACATAATCTAAAGAGTGCAGAAGCATCTTCTATGGGGTTAATAGTGAAAGACATATGTAATCTACATTTTTCTTTAAGCATTCCGTCAAACAGTTTATGGACATGTTAACTTTCAAACATATTGAAAGAGTATATCATCAATCGATAAACTAAAATAGAGTTTAGATTTAATAGAGACAAATTAAACTGAAGAAAAAAAGGGAAAAAAAACTATCAAATAAATAAGATGATGAAGTTTTTACCGAGATCGTAAAGTTCGATTAAGATGATGTTGATGATTCTTCAATAATGACTACTCACAATCTCGATTTATTGTTGCAAACATGTAATTCACAGTCCATGATTAATATGAGCGGAGCTGCAAAGTAGGCAGTGACGAACAACAAATAAGTTACAAATTGCAATTATTCTATTATTTAAATCTCGTCATTTTTTTAAACGTGACATTGGTTTTTGTTTTTTTGGTTTGTCACGCGGATCCTAACCTGTTTTAGTTCAAAAGATGTACCGATGTAGGGTTTTTAATTTTAGGAGATAAAAAAGGGGGATGACACATACAGGGCGGCGTAAATTAGGAATAGCATGTTTGAAGTTTTAGAGAAGCGGGAATGGAAATTTTAAGGGATTATAGAGCAGGAATGGAAATTTGTGGATTTAGGGTACCCTGGAGCCGGTTGTTTTATATAAACGCTTTAAATAAATAAAATTACAATTCATATACCCCGGTTTATTAAGCTTAACCGGGTTATATAACTTTTCCCTTTATAAATCCCCGTTTTTTTGTAATATATTTCGGTTCCCAAAAATCGGGTCCTATTTGACGAGTCTTAATAAGTTGTTTTGTCGTAGTGTGCAACTCATTAACGTTTGTTATGTGTCACTTCTATGTTTTTGGGTTAATTGTGTCTTTATGAAACAAATTTATAAAGTTCTATTAATTTATGTAAAATTTACTTTTTAACAAATTTGTTCAACAATGATTAGATTTATTATGTGTATATTGATTTATCAAATAAAATAGATTTCTTACAAATTTGTACAATCATTGATAGATAGATTTTGGTTACAAATTTAAACATAATCGTTAAATTTACACCAAAAAAAATTCTTGAACTTTATGATAAAAACATGCAGTGACCATGACAAATTCATTAACCCCATTTTCGTTAGGTTGTCTAGATCCAAATCTTATTTATGATTATTTTATATTTTCCAACATCCTGATGGTAAGATTGGATGGGTTCAAAGACTATCAAAATAAATTAGTTTTCAAATTTGTTTATAATATTTTATGTTAGTGTGGTATTCATTAGAACTTGATATTGACTAATACAACGATAGTATTCCAAAGCAATAACCAGAACATTTGTAGATGCAATCTAGAACAATTCAAGAAAAAGATTTTAAACAGAAAAAGAGATCGTTGTGACACAGTGCAACTAAATGTACAAAATCACAAAGGGACTAACTTGCATGTATTAATGCACTGCCTACTTCGAGATTAATAGATGAAGTTGAGATGCTCCATATGGCTTCCCACGATCTACATTGATTGATTTCAAGTTGAATGGACAAATTTTTTAGGTTTTAATTTCAAGCTGAATGGACAAATATTTTTGAAATTTGCATGAGATTTTTTATAGAAATGATGAGATAAAATCGAGGTAAAGATCTTGCGATCCTAATTAAAATTGCGGTACAAATCTTGCTTTGGAATCACTACTACTAAGATTGAGATTTTTTTTGCTTCTACAATTTTTAGATTGTGAAATTTTATGATCAGACCAATATATTAACAACCATGTGTTTTCGGTGTTACCATGTTTTCTCATTTGATGGCGTAGTTTGATATCAATTATCTTATTTTAATATTTAATACTTTTTATTTTATATTCATTAAACAATATTTTAAACTTATGATTGATAGTCAATTATTAATTGGGAAAAAGAAGTATCATTGTTATTGTTATCACAATGTCATGCATCCATGGACTATGAAGAAAAGTAGATTCGCAGGACTTTGTTTTAGACTATAAAGGTGGCTCTGAAAATGACAAATTGTTGGTTGTTTATAAACGCTTTCACGAACCAAGGACAACCAAGTTATGGGAAATAAGTAAATAATTTATTTGTTGCATACATAATCAATATGCAAGACTTGATGTAATATATATACATTTCATAATAGAAATTATATGGTTATTGGTGTCGAACGTTGACAAAGCTTTTACTGTCGGTTATTGAAAAATGTATCGGGTGATTTGGTTTCACAGAAGAACGAGCACATACTTTCTCAACCTTTTAAAATTTTCAGATTTTATATTGTTTTTTATTTGATTTGATAATTTTGACATACATTTCACTTTTTTATTGTTATTAGAATAAATTACTGGAATAGTCAATACGACAATCCAAGCATTCCAGGCCGGTCCAACTTATTATTATCTTGTTTCTTTTGTGGTCGAGTATTTTGATAGCGTACTTACCTATTGAAATGAGTTATAATTGGCCATTTTTGTAAGTTTATGTTTTGGTTCCTTCGACCAACTCCATTATGGCATGCACCGATTTAATATAATTAGTGTTAGAGTATTAATTTTGTATTTAAAATAATTAGACAAAGAAGCCTCATTTTATTAATTAGATACAGGGATTTTCTAACATGTGCCCTAAGACACACGTAAGAATCATTAATTATGTTGAATATTCTTATTGAACTAGCATTTCATATTAATGATGAAATATTATAAGACAATAATAAAAGGGTAAATCAAGAAAAGAATACAAAACCTAAGCTAATTAATATGAAATGGTAGTTCCAATAAGAATATTCAACATAATTAATGATTTTTATGTGTGCCCTTAGGGCACATGTTAGAAAACCCCTTAGATAAATGCAATATCATTTAATGTTACAATTGAAATTTAATTTAAGTTGAAATGACATTTATAAGCCAAATACATGTTGGTCTAACGACAAGGTGTTTGTCCTTCCTTCTTAAAATTGAGGTTCAATTCTTAATTGGGATTAGATGGTATAATTAAATTTATTTGCCTTTAAAAAAAATGACATCTATAATTGGCTTCCACAATATAGATTTACCATTAGGAAGAAATACATGTGTTTTATGTCTACTAATGGATTTGGAAAGTTCATAACACAACCATCTGAGCTATGCATATATGATAATCAATTTTTAATCTTCTTATTTCATAATTGTTTCTTGAACTTGAGAAATGCTTGCCTTCAAGGGCACACCTATAACAACCTTTTTTCCAAATTCATAACTCAATTTAGATAAGTCACAACATATACATGCATGAAAGTACATTCATATCATTACCATATTAATTATGAGACCCTTAAAGCATTCAATACATAACCTACTTACATTACTTGATCTGGTATTTTAGTCCGCCTTGGACTTGATAACCCAAAAAATTTACAGAAGTGATGAACTTGTGAAAAATAGAGACTGGTCTTTCATTTTAGTTTGTCAACCCTTGTTGGAAGCTTAAGCTAGCTCCAAACCCTTAACACTTAAGCTTACACCTCAAATACACCATTAATTCAATAAGTAATAAGCTTTGTATCTTTATGAGTAACCAATTGGAATCATATTTCGTAAACATGCATAATCGTCTCACTCCTTCCAACTTAACGCATCAGTCACCATGCTCTCGTTGATATGATGATATAAAATCTCACAATCATAATCTTTCAATTACTCTATACACATTTGTTTGTCATATTAAGATACTTTTAATCAAAGAAATACCTCAAGATTTGATGGTATATATAGATTATGAAACTTTACTCCATTTAAATAATGTCTCAAAATCATTAATATAAACCATATTGTAGTTAACTCAAAATCATGAGTTGGATACTTTTTCTCTGTGTATTTGAGTTAATGAGAAAAGTAACCCTAGCCGCCAACATCATGCAAGGCACAAAAAACCATTCCTAAACCCTAGAAATTTTCAACAGTAGCAAGGAGGCATAAGAAACCAGGCAAAATCGAAAATGTCATGCATGCATATGAACATTCAAGTTTCTAGCATAAACCTTAAGATCATAACATGTTAAATCAAAAAATTCTAGCATAAACCCTATGCAAATGTTGATAATAACATCTAGCATGAAATCATATTCGGCTATTTAAGATCAAAGTGCAGATAACATATGAACAAAGGCTCTGATACCACTGTTGGGATTCGATCATATAAACACATAAACACATGCAGCGGAAGACTTAACAATATCAAATCACTTAATATCCATGAACATTGTCCAGGATCATGTAGTTCATATCAGTTATAGCTACTTCAAAACTTAAACAGAATATACCTCAACAAGTCTCCTTCTTTGTCTTCTGGTTAAGGCCACGATTGCAAGTATGAACATGATCCAAAGTAGAACCCTTCTAATGATTCACACCCAGGATCTCCAGAAAACCAGTCAGATCAGTATTCCACCTGGTAAAAGGAGGCAAAGATCAAAACCCTAGAGAGTGGATTGAAAATCATAGAAAGGGAGGAGGTTGGCGGCTCACTTAAGGCTTGGAATGCCTTAGGGTTGAACCCCAAGACCTCTATTTATACTGTAAGGCTCCTAGGGGTTCAAACTTAAAAGCCTTTTGGCGGCTGCACCCCTTGGACTTGTTTCCATTGATTAAACCTTTAATCAATTACAATCCAATCCTTTTAATTAATTACTATAAATTAATTCCAAATTAGTTTATCAATTAATTTACTTATCTAGTTTCTAGTTAATTTATTTTTTAATAAATTAATAAACTAATCATCCTTTCATATTTTTTGACTCTGATTGTTTTTCTGGGTCATGAGGGCAACCCAAAAGGACCATGCTATTATTACAAATATTACCAATAATTGATGACCTTGGACACTAATTCCAATAATTTCTTCACTTTGCAAAGATAATATGATGGTGGACGAGTACACAAAGAAATTCACTGATATGATCCTTTTCATTGGGGATACATTACCACGAAATGAGGAAGAATTAATAGGTATGTTAACAGAGTACTGTCGGATTATGAAACTAAACAAAAGCATGATTATGTAGCTATTACTGCCACCCAAAACATGGAAGATGTGTTAAAAAGAAAAGCAAAAAGAAAGACAATTGTGGGGTGAAAAGAGAAAGTTTGATGGTTCTTATGGAAGTAAAAAAAATTCTTTTCTCCTTAAAGAACACAAAAGTAGGAAAGAATATCCAAATTGCAACAACTTTAATAAAAGACATTGGGGGAGTGTGGTAGTGTATCCCACATTGGTGCGACACGGTCCTAAAAGTTTGTATATATGTTGGAGTCTCTCCTCTCTCCACAAGGGCTCTTTTAGAGAGACAATCTTGGGCTCCATGTATATTTACATGGTATCAGAGCTGGTGTCCCGCACCCCTGTAACCTCATCGAGCCTCCGTCTCTGAGGGGGAGTGGTAGTGTATCCCACATTGGTGCGACACGGTCCTAAAAGTTTGTATATATGTTGGAGTCTCCCCTCTCTCCACAAGGGCTCTTTTAGAGAGACAATCTTGGGCTCCACGTATATTTACAGAGTGTAGCTGAGTGAATAACATGTGTTTTAACCACGGAAAATTAGAGCACAAGGATGTCGAATTTAAATCCAAAAATATCAATGAAGTGGCGTTTTTATCGTGTCACGAAATGGGGTATTATAGCTCCAATTATCTTATCAACCCAAACTAAGAGGGCGTTGTAACATCATATATTTTGTAACTTAGGGTGTTAAGGAAAATTAATAAAAATGGTCTTGAAAATAGTATGAAATAATTGTGTGAAAAGGGCATTATGGTTATTATGATAAATATGTGAACTCATAGTATGTGTACTCCTCTAATGAAATACAATGAGTTTTTGGATGAAAAGGTGAATAATATTGTAAAGAATATTAATACATGCTTAAGTTCCCATAATTGAAAGAACAAGTCCATCAACATTCCAGTTCTAGATTTAACTCCAGCTTTGCAAATAACAATTCAAGACTCTCATATTCTAATCCAAACCGTAAATGTTGTATTTCTTATAAATGTAGTCCAGATAATCAATTGAAATTTCACAACTCTCATTTCTTAATCCCCAACATCAAAATTTTAACCTAACTTATCATCCACCTAATTAATTAAATTTTACACTAATTATTTTAAATTAACTGACTTTAATATTATTTTACCTATTATCTTTCATTTACTTAATTTTTTGTAAAATTACTTTACTCTATAAAAAATGTCACTAAAGGGTAAAAACTTCTAGTTACTAATTTCTTAACCATTAACATTTCGTTTATCATTTGAAATTCAAAAAGTTATATCGTAATCGTATTTGTGGGTTTCATTTCCAAAATTCTTTCGATTCTACATAGAATCATTTTTTTGAAATGACATATATATATATATATATATATATATATATATATATATATATATATATATATATATATATATATATATATATATATATATATATATATATATATATATATATATATATATATATATATATATATATATATATATATATATATATACTTAGGATCTTTTGAGAACCTTAAGTTCCCCGAGAACTCAACGAGGAGCGTTGGATTAGATTAACTTCATTAAGGGCAAGATGGTCATTCTGTTTTTCTTTTTCCATTTACCAATTAATCATAAATCATTTAATTAATCAAAATCTCATTTAACTAATTAATTAAAACATAATATCATTTAATGATAACTAATTGAAGATTCACGTTGATTTTCTATGAAGATTCACGAAATCAAGAACACGTATCAAGATACTGAGCCGCCGCCATAGCTAGATTTCTCGATTGGAACTGAAATTAAACTTTGCAGATCGATTTCTTATCTAATCGTGTTATCAAAATGCAATATCTCGTTATCAATATCATTGAATTTCTTCTTTTCTCGTTCTATCTGTTCTTCACGTATCACCAATTTGAAATCGCAACAACAAAATCGCAACAATTACAGGTGAGTTTTTGATTTGATTACAGCGAATTCCTCAATTGATTTGTGTTCTGAATCGATTTTGTTAACTAGTAATGTTAGTTTTTTATGTTTCTGAATCGATTACATGTGAGTTTTCGATTTGATTAAAGCAAATTCCTCAATTGATTTGTGTTCTGAATCGATTTTGTTAACTAGTAATGTTAGTTTTTTTATGTTTCTGGTGTAATCCTCATGTTAACTTACACATGTCGCTATTTTTTTCAATTTCTTAGTTTACCTAAAACCTTTGATTTTGTTTATCAGTTTATTCTCAATAAATAACATTAATATTCATGCAATTCAATTGTTTTATGTTTGTGTTACATGATTTCTCAGGTTAACTGAATTTCTACTACTTATGGAGCCTAATTCACATATTGGAGGAGAATGAAATGTTGGATGTATCGTCTCAGGTAGTCAAATTCTTCATGTATTCAAATTCTCAGTCATTATATTCAAATCATCCATAAGTCATGGAAATTCAAATGTTAGCTTTGATTTGTTGTTGTATACCAGATATAGTTAATAAAGTAGCTAACAGAGTTGTGGAATCAAATGTTAGAGTTGAAAACGAAGATCATTTGAATATTATCATAGGTATTTATCTACTGTATCTAATAACAATCCTATATCAAAGTTTTTTCAAAGTTTGTAGAAGAAAAATACTATAATTTGTACATGTCTAAACCTTTGCACATGTACACATTTTGTTGCACATGTACACAGTTTTTTCAAAGGTTGCATAACACAAACACTATAATTTGTTCATGTGCAAACCTCTGAATATGTACACATTTTTGTGTAGATGTACACAGAGTTTTTTCAAAGTTTGCAGAACACAAATACTACAATTTGTATATGTGCAAACCTTTGCATATGTACACATTTGTGTGCACATGTACACAAGGTTTTTTCAAATGTTCATAAGGTTTTTTTTTCAATAAATTTTATGTATTGTTTCAATTCAGCTAATACTATCTAATGTTATCTATTTGTTTCAATGCAGCAAATGATTTGTTTAGGAAGGATTCAGATTCGTTTTTTCGTGAAAAGTCTAGCTATGATGATTCATTGAAGATTGATTTGTTGTTTTTTAAAGATTCTGATTTTGATTCTGATGAGGAATTAGCTCCTGATTTAGCAGAAGAAGTTTCAGATGAATCAGGTCCTGTTTTGAGTGAACAGTTTCATCGGATTATATTGTTGAAGAAGTTTCACCGGATGCTATTGTTTTAACAAACTTTGATGTTGGAAATGTTGCTTCAATCTCAACATCTGGTTCAGAAGATATTCCTCCTGTTCCTGTAGGTACTACCTTTTTTCTTTAAAAATATTTGGACATGTGCAAACGTTTTTCAATTCAACATGTGTTTTCTATGCACCAATTGTGTACTTTTTTTGTACTTGTATGTTGTTTCTGTACATAGATTATTCTGAAGTTTATTGTGTATCAAAGATTTGCACATGTGTAAACTTTTGCACACACACATGTTTGTTTACATTCAAGTTTGCACATTTACAAAGTTCATATATTTAAAACTTTGTAAATGTGCAAACATATCTATATACACTGGTTTGAAAATACAGAAATTTGTACATGGGCAAAGTTTTGTCCATATGTAAACATTTGCACACACACAAGTTTGCATATGTACAAAGTTTTTTAATTTTGTATCTGAACACTTTTCTTTGGGTCTGTTCATATGTTCAAAGTTTTGCTTTTGTGCTTATATGCTAACATACTACTTGTACATATCTAAATAGATTTTTGGTATTTGGGCGATACATTCAGCAGTATTGAATCGTATCTTCCTAGGAAAGATACGATTTTCGATCAGATTGAGAAGGCCATTATTTTCTACTTTAGGTATGGTGACAGAGCCGATTTCAATTGTAGGAGGTCTTCTGTAAAATATGTTGAGCCAGGGTCAAAAGAAGTTTTACATAAGTATGTGATATGTTCAAGGGGTGGTAAAGCAGAGGGGTATAATGCTAATGGTTTGCAAGCTGAAACTGGAAAACTGAAAAGGAAATATCCAAGTCAAATGAGAGAGTGTCCAGCAAAGATTGGTATCAAGATGATAGGCAAGAGTGGTAGATGTTTCATACACTCGTTTCAGCCAATGCACAACCATGAGTTGTTCACCAAAAGCACTGTTCATATGTCTCGGTCAAGGAGGAAGCTGGATTATTTTGATAAATTACTTATTTGGCAGCTTTACAAGGCTAATGTAGGTGCAGTAAGAGCTCATGGTATTGTAGGTGCTCTCAAAGGTGGTATTGAAAAACAAGGTGCGAAGAAAGTTGACTTTAAAAACTTCTCAAGGGACTTGAACTGTTATACGAAAGACACCGATGCAAATTTGTTGTTCAGTATGTTGGAAAAACGAGCCGAGAATGTCAAAGGTTTTTCTTTTTACCATTTCTTAGAGGATACTGAGTTAAGAGGTCTTTTCTGGGCTGATCCTATTGCAAAAAGAAATTATAAGGAGTTTTCTAATGTGGTTTCCTTTAATGCTATGTACAGAACTAACAAGTAAGTATTATATATGTTATATATATATATATATATATATATATATATATATATATATATATATATATATATATATATATATATATATACACATTTTTTTTGTTGTTTATACATTTTTAAGAGTAAAATGTGTTTTTTATAGGTACAACATGATTTTTGTTCCTTTAACTGGAATTGACAACCACCAAAGGTGTGTTACCTTTGGGGCAGCTTTAATCGCACAGGAAACAGAAGAATACTACACTTGGCTCCTTCATAGGTTTCTTAATGTCTTTGGAAGTGCACCTTCGATTGTTGTTACAGACCAATACCGTGCTATGCACAATGTTGTTCTAAATGTTTTCCCCCAATCTAGGCACCGTCTTTGCATGTGGCATATTGGTAAAAAGTTAAAAGTCAATGTAAGATTAGCCTCCCTTTTCTAATTTGTACATGTGCAAATTGTTATTGTTTATGCACATGGGCAAAATTTTTGTCCATGTGTGCTAATGGTTACACATGTTTAAACCTTGGTACATGCAAATATTTTACATTTGTAACAATTTGCAAAAGAACCATGTATCCATATTTAAAATTTATTTAGGCATATGTGCAACTTCCAGAAGTATGATTCCTTCTAATGCAAGGTCTTATTTTTCAGAGATTTTTTTAATGGTATAAACGATTTTACACATGTGCAAACTTTTCATATGTTTGCACATGTGCAAACTTTTCATAATGCAGGTGTCTTCAAAAGTGATTAAAGAAACTGACTTTAGAAAAAGGATGAACAATCTAATTTGGAACTCATGTCTTGATCCTGATGTCTTTGAGCACAACTGGAACTCGTTGGTAGCAGAACATGGACTTAATGAAAATAAATGGCTGAAAAAGATGTATTCGTTGCATTCATCCTGGATTCCGGCGTACTTCAAAGATATACTCTTGTCTGGTCTTATGAGGACGACATCAAGATCCGAGAGTGAGAATTATTTTTTTCAGAGCTTCTTGTCAAATACAACCAACTTGATTATGTTCATGGTCAAGTTTGATGCTGCCATGGATAAACAAAGGATTATTCAGTCAGAAAGCGACTACAACTCTGTAAACAAACTACCGCCAATTCATTCATGTTTGGAGTTTGAAGTTCAGGGATCCAGGTTTTACACGCATAATATATTTTCCTTGTTCCACAAAGAAGTTCATGATTGCGTGTGGATTTGCTCGGTCTCCAACTGTAGATCAATGGGTGGCAAGGAAACATTTACTGTTTTAGAGCAGCTCATGGGTAAAATTTTACCAAACCAAAGTGTGTTCTTTAATCCCAATTCATGCAACTTTAGAAGTTTGATCAGAAATCAGTTCCAATATGAGGTATGTTTGCACATGGGAAAGTTTTTGCATATGAGCAGTTTGTTTGTTTGTAAGCATAATTTTGTCTATGTGCAAAGTTTTGCTTATAGGAAAATTTTTGCACACATATATATTCCCACCCCCCTCTTTTTTCTTCTTTTGCACATATGTAGGTTTTTACACTTTTACAAATTTTAGTCATTAGTTGCAAACTGTTTTCAGGTTGAGTGTTCTGCAGAAGATGACTCTTTCAACTGTAACTGCATGGTATTCGAGCATTTTGGATTTCTTTGCAGACATGTGCTATGTGTAATGAAATCAAAGTTTAGGTCTGAAATACCTGCAAAGTATTTTCTTAAAAGACGGCAAAAAGGTGTTATACGTTCACATGAGTTGGAAAAGTGCTACTTCATTGGTGAAGATGTTGGATGCTGTAATGCATTGGTACAAGATGCATACAGTGTGATAGAAGATTCCATAAACATGATAGCACATGATCCAGATTCTATCCTTAAGTTTACTAAGTGGCAAAAGGAACTTAGGTTGAAAACTGAACAGAATCCACCGAAGAAACATACCCATACAAAATATTATTCTATATCTTCCATGCTCGGTATAAAGAAGCTTGATAAAGTTACCATACGTAATCCTGAAGGTGTGAAGTTTAAAGGGTCTGGAACTGGTGGGAAAAGGATTCAATGGCAAAGAGAAGCATCAATGAAATTGGATGGGAAAAATCCTATAACTTGTAGCTATTGTAAGAAGAATGTAGCACCTGGAGAAAAACATGATTGGAGATGTTGTCCAGATAAACTTGAGGCTGAAAGAAAGGCAGCAGAAGAAAAAGAGGCAGCAAGAATGAACATTTGATTTTTTTTTTCATTTTTTTAGTATCACAGATGATGAGTTTTATATTCAGATTTAGTATGAATAATCTGGATAATGGTTCATTTGCTCTTTTAGAATTATTTTTTTGCATATATGCAAAGTTTAGGAATTTATAAGGTTTTAATCATAGTTTTAAAAATTTTGTCTATATGCATTTTGTTGAATAATGTTTTTTATGTTTTTATGTGACCATCACTGAAATAAGTCGAAATGTTTTTATTAACAATTTATTTCAGATTGCGTAAATTCGAGATCAACCAAACCGGAGAAAATGACGCTATGTACCAAAGAGCAAAAATGTCACCCAGCGACAGCAATCGCAACCCAACAGCTCATGTGTCGCAAAATGAAGAAAATCAAAACAAAAGAAGAAAAAGGCTGGAACAGTGGAGATCGCGACCCGATCCAACCCAGATCGCGACCCGATCGTGATGACACACACGTGACACTATGCTGACCAAAGATCGCGAACCGACGGCAACCCGACAAGATCGCGACCCGATCTTCCTCCCATCGCGACCCGACCCGGATCGCGACCCGATCTCCTCACAGATCGCGACCCTACCCACCTACCACACTCCACCGAGTCGGGTAGTGGCCAGCACAAAAGCGGGAACCACTCGAGATCGCGACCCGATCTTCGCTGGAACAGACTATAAATACAAGCTTCCTCTAGCTGATTTTGCACAATACACACATATTATCCAAGCTCCATACACTCTAATCCACGACCAGAAACCTCAAAATTCTGATATTTCTGCATTTGGCAACGAGGATCAAACCGCAAAACCGCAAGAATCAAAACCTCCACCCGACACCAAACTTCAAACCTCCAAACAACCCTTACCCGACACCAAACTCCAAACCTCTAAACAACCTCTACCCGACACCAAAAAATCACCAAAACCTCATCTCACCGTGAAGAACAAGAAATCGACATATCAAGAAAAACGCTATCTTCCGCAACTATCGATAAGTTCTTTTAAAATTATATGTGTCGTTATTGATTTATTTAAACTGTTATAAATCAACTGTACCAGATATCAAATACACCCGAATTGAACCGTGACAACGAAAACATATGTGGACTGTATTTAACCGAGACATTTAACTTCTAACTTCTAACTTTTTTATTTATTGTAAAAACATGTTATCGTTGATAATGGCGTTTATTACATTTAACATCTAACTTCTAACTTCTAACTTCTAACCTTTTTATTTATTGTAAAAACACGTTATCATTGATAATGGCGTTTATTACATCTAACATTTAACTTCTAACTTTTACTTTATTTACCGCTTTCTGTCTATTTAAATACTGTCTAGTTTAGATTTACCTTTTATTTTATTCCGCAACTCTTATTTATTCCGCATATTATAGATAAAATACATATCTGTCACACGGTAATCGGCTTAAAAACCTTATTCGTGGAGATCAGTTATCGTATTTTTCAACAATTGGTATCAGAGCTCGTGTGATTTAATCTGAAATTTTTGTCGAGAACTTTTGTGTAGCGTTTTTATAAACCACCAATAAGTTTCCTTTAAAAATTTCATCTTAATATCACTTGTTCATCAAAAAAAAAAATTAAATTATTAAAAAAAAAACATTTAAAAATTACTTGTGTGATTTATTTTGAAAATTTTTGTCGAAAACTTTTGTGTAGCGTTTTTATAAACCACCAATAAGTTTTCTTTAAAAATTTCATTTTAACATCACATTTTCGTTAACAAAAAAAAAACAAAACAAAAATGTCTTCCGCAAACTACTCAAACATAAATTCTGTATCTATTGCTAACAGTATAGGTTCAGGTACTCGAGCACCCATTCTTATTCCCGAAGAATATAAATCATGGGTAGGTCGTATGAATCTTCATCTCAACTCTATAAGTGAAGACGTGTGGAAATGTGTAGACGGATCTCTACCAGATAACATGACCTCTCTTACGAGTAACTTGGATATACTAAATGAAAGGAAGAAACTTGAACTTCAAGCCAAAAAGGAGCTTGTGTCTGGAATACCCCACAGTATTCTAAGCCAAATGAATGATATAATCCTTTTAACTGCAAACCAAATTTGGCAAACTTTGAAAAATCGTTTTGAAGGAAATGAGAGAATCATTGGAAACAAGAAAACATCTGTTTTAAACGAATTTGACAACTTCAAAATGTTTTCACATGAGACCATCCATGATGCTCATGACAGGTTCAATCTCATTACCATCAAAATGAATAATTTGGGCATTAAAAAGTCACAGCATGAGATAAACCTCAAATTTTTAAACAACCTTTATGAAAGCTGGAAAATGGTCAAACTCATCATTCAGGGAAATCCGGCAATTCATACTGAATCTTTGTACAATCTGTACGGAGAATTACAATCGTATGAATCCTCGATTGACCCACCAACGTCTACTTCCTTTGGAGGACCACTTGCTTTGTTGTCAACATCCTCTCAAAACCAAACACATTTTCATGATCAAAGTCAAATTGATTCGAATCAAAACCAAGCTTTTTTAAGTAATTCTTGTGACTTGTCTGATCCAAATAATGAAGCTGATTACCAACAATTGTGCGCTTTGGTAGCAAACACTAATCTCGAAAGATTTTTGCCACATCATAATCAATCAAACTTCAGACCAAATTTTCAACAAAGATCCACTTTTGGACAAAACTTTCAGAATCGCGGTTTTCAAAATAATCATAACTCTTATAATAACCAAAGTTCTGGATTTCAGCAAAATCATTCTAAACCATCTCAACAGAAACAAACTCAAACATCTGAAAGACCACCCGTTAAGAGCCAAAAGGCTGACAATAACGATAATGATGATGACGTAATCATTTGTCACAAATGCAAAGGACTAAATCATTATGCCCGAGATTGTCGAGCCAAAGTCAAAGTCAAAGACTCAGCCTATTATGCTCAAAAAGCCGAAGAGCTGAAGAAACAAGAACAGAAAGCAAAGCAAAAAGCTTTGATGGCATTCCACGAACCTAGCGTGGAATACTGGCCAACTTCTGATGATGAAACCGACACTGAACCAGCTCAGTGAAACTTCTGCTTCATGGCTGACAACGAACCAACCACAAGAGCTCCATATGTCATCGATCAGGTATGGTCTATGATCTCAGATCTCGGTCTTTCAAGAACACCATTTGAGTCCCACATGACTAAGATTGAGAACAGTCTAAAAGCTGATCTCAGACTATATCATGACACAATAGTCAAATCTGATATCTACAAATCTGAATTACAAACCTTGCAACTCAGATTTGGAGAATCCACAAGGACTAGAGACAAACTTGAAAGAGACATTGAACGAAAATCTGAAGAAAATGATCACATCCTAGAACAATTAAATGAAGCTCTAAAACAAAAAAGGGACTTAGAAATAAAAAATCAATCTGTTATTTCATCTGAAATAAAAGATACCTTAGAAAAGGAAGTCCTTCAGTTAAAACAAAAAGTTCAAGATTTAACTGACAACAACACTAGTTTAATTCTAAAACTAGATGATTCTTCAAAGCAAATCAAATTTCTTGAATCCGAAAATCAAAGATTTCAAGGAAAACTGGATTCTATCAATATTGCCAGAAAATTGAGTGATGATGTTTTCACTAAAGCAAATAACTTAGGAACTGGCAAAATTGATACGAATTATAAACCGGGAATTGGAAGAGAATCTTTTGAAAATGAAGAAACTGAAAAGAAAAATGGAACAATTTGTGAAAACTCTAAATCGCCTCTACCGGATTTCTTCTTATCTGCTAATGAGGACGATTCAGATGATGAAACAGTTATCAACTGTAGCCCAGATGATACTGCTTTCACTGTTTCCAAAAAGTCTTTCAAAAGAGTCTTAAAATCTGAATCAGACTCTGCTAGTTCAGTAACTCATCAATTGAGATCTACTAAACTAACAATGAATGATGGCACAATCAAACTTGAAAATTTCTTAAATGGAGAAAATTCTGATCATCAAAATGGCAGTACTTCTGTTCCAACTGTCTTTCCCTCTTTAAACTCAACCTTTATTGGAAAGAATAATCTGGGACAAAAGTATTCAAAGAAACAACAGACAAATAAACAAACCATTCAAGCTGTCTGTAAACCAAAAGAACAAAGCAGGCCCATTGTTTTCAAAGAAAAACCTTTGAAACCAAGCGCTGTGCCACAAAAACAAACCTTTAATCCAAAACAAAAACCTTTTCAAAAACCGATTCAAAGTCACTTTCAAAAGATAAACTTCAATCTCTCAAGGAACTTTCAGAAACCATCATTTCACCAAATTCCATTCCATCATCATAACGTTTTCCAAAACCATTCAGATCCCAGATACAAAGAAAGGTTATCAAACAGATCTTCACATATAGGATACCTTTCACAAAATCAAAGACCATTTCAACTGACAGGTTTTCAAAAACAAATCTTAAATTGGGAAAATCTGATAAGTCAAATCAAGCCTCAACCATTCCGTCCAATCAACAAATACTACAATGATTCCAAATTATCAAAAACCATTAACAAATCAGGACCCACCATGGTTTGGGTACCTAAAATTTCTGTCTGATTGCAGGCATTTTGTGCTGGAGAGCCCAAGGATGGCACATGGTATATCGATAGTGGCTACTCCAAGCATATGACAGGAAACCAGAGCTTTCTACGAGACTTCAAACCCACAGACTCCAAACAAGATGTTACTTTTGGAAATAACATGACTGCAAGAATCAAAGGTTATGGAAACATAACAAATGGTCACTTCACCATCAAGAAAGTAGCCTACGTTGACGGACTGAAACACAACCTAATCAGTGTATCACAACTTTGTGACAACAATCATGAAGTTCTTTTCACCAAACAACGAAGCATAATCACGGATGCCAAGACCAAAGCCATTCTAGTTAATTCTGATCGTCTAGGCAACATGTATCCACTAGACATGGACCTTATCTATGGAAAACCAGACATCTGTCTCTTGTCCAAAGCTTCTGCTGATATTAGTTGGTTGTGGCATCGCCGTCTTTCCCATCTCAATTTCGGCTACATCAACAAGTTGATTGCAAATGATCTTGTTCGCGGATTGCCACTTCTGAAACTTGATAATGAAACTCTTTGTGCAGCTTGTGAAGGAGGAAAACTGTCCAAATCCTCTCATAAAAGCATTTCTGAATCTAGTGTATCCGAACCACTAGAATTACTGCACATTGATCATTGCGGCCCTGCAAAAACCCAAAGCATAAAAGGGAAGAAATACATCCTTGTCATTATTGATGATTACTCACGCTTTACTTGGGTTTTCTTTTTAAGGCTAAAGTCAGAAGCACCTGAAGAAATGATCAACTTCATCAAACAGATTGAATTAAAGCTCAAACGACCAGTTCGAAGAATCCGAAGTGATAATGGCTTAGAGTTCAAAAACATAACTCTAGACTCATTTCTCATAAACAAAGGCATCGAACACAACTTCTCAGCCCCTTATACTCCTCAACAAAACGGCGTTGTTGAAAGAAAGAACCGAACTCTGTGCGAAGCTGCAAGATCAATGCTCATCTTTGCTGATCTGCCACAATACTTTTGGGCAGAAGCAATAGCCACAGCTTGCTACACTCAAAATCGTTCTTTAATCCATAAACAACTTCATAAAACACCATATGAAGTCATTAACAACCGAAAACCAAACATCAAATTCTTTCATATTTTTGGTTGTCGATGCTTCATAAAGAATAACAAAGATCACCTTTCAAAATTTGAATCAAGATCAGACGAAGGAATTTTCCTTGGTTACTCTTTTTCCTCAGCTGCTTATCGAGTACTGAACAAACGTACTAGAGTAATTGAAGAAAGTACCGATATTCATTTCGATGAATTTTATGTCAGAAAATTGGATCGTAAACATTTTGGTTCTAAAATGATCGATAATATTTTTCAAAATCCAATTCAGCAAATGCCTTCTACGGACATAGAAATTGATCTTGATTTACTTTTTGAACAACCCAAAACCGCTTATAGTTCTGAATTTCTAACATCTTCTACAATTCCTACAGGAAACTCCGATGCAGAAACTTCACAATCAAACCAAGAAAATGCAGATCAAGTCGAGGGGGAATTACCAACACTAAATCCTTCTTTGAACACTCCCAATCCACCTGTTCAATATGATCCCAGTGCATCATCTATGGGGGAACCTTCTTTACCTCATTCTCACCCTATAATCCAAAAAGACATATATGACAACAACCAAAATCTATTCCCAACAGAATCACCTGACCAAGAAGAACAATGGGACATAGAAACACCAATCGAAATACCTGAAAAAACTCGCCTAAACAGATGGACCAGAAATCATCCTGCAGAACAAATTATAGGAGATCCCAATTCTGGTATTCAAACAAGAGCCGCTACCTCAAATGAATGCTTATACGGAGCATTCTTGTCCATGACTGAACCTAAAACCATCCATTCAGCTCTCAAAGATCCAGACTGGGTCAAAGCCATGCAAGAAGAACTAGCTGAATTCGAAAGAAACCAAGTATGGGATCTTGTTCCTACTCCTCCCGATGTTACTGTAGTAGGTTCAAGATGGGTTTTCAGAAACAAAACTGATGATCAAGGCATAGTCTGTCGAAACAAAGCAAGACTTGTCGTCAAGGGCTATTCTCAACAAGAAGGAATCGATTACGATGAAACTTATGCTCCAGTTGCAAGACTCGAAGCCATTCGTATCTTTCTAGCATATGCAGCACACAAGAACTTCAAAGTTTACCAAATGGATGTAAAATGTGCATTTTTACATGGAGAGATTGATCGCGATGTGTATATTCAACAACCTCCAGGTTTTGAAGATCCACAGTTCCCAAATCACAGTTTTAAGTTACAAAAAGCAGTTTATGGCTTAAAACAAGCACCTCGAGCCTGGTATTCAACATTGTCAACATTTCTAGAAGAATCAGGATTCAAAAGAGGTTCAATTGATCAAACTCTCTTTCGTAAAATTTTTAATAAACATCTGTTAATCGTTCAAATATATGTCGATGACATTATTTTCGGTTCTACTGATGAATCCTTGAGTATCAAGTTTGCAGATTTAATGAAGAGCAAATTTGAGATGAGCATGATAGGAGAAATGACTACTTTTCTTGGACTACAAGTCAAACAATCATCAGATGGAATTTTCATCAATCAAGAAAATTATGTCAAAAATCTTCTAACTCGTTTTTCTCTTGACAAATCCAATACAGCTAAAACCCCAATGTCCCTTGGTTACAAATTGGATGCAGACTTAAATGGCAAGCCTGTTGATCAAAAGAAATATCGAGGAATGATAGGATCACTCCTATACCTCACAGCCAGCAGACCCGACATCATGTTTTCTACATGTGTCTGTGCCAGATACCAAGCCAATCCTATGGAATCTCATGCCATAGCTATGAAAAGAATTTTCAAATATCTTAAAGGAACTCCATCTCTTGGCCTTTGGTATCCAGCTAACTCTGATTTTCAGCTTAATGCCTTCACCGACTCCGACTATGGAGGATGCAGACTAGACAGAAAAAGCACATCTGGTTCTTGCCAATTTCTTGGAGGCAGACTGGTAAGTTGGACCTCAAAGAAACAACCATGCGTGTCCACTTCAACCGCAGAAGCTGAATATGTAGCTGCCGCAAGCTGCTGTTCACAAGTCATGTGGATGCAAACTCAATTACGTGACTATGGCTACAAAGTATCACAAATTCCCATATTTTGTGACTCAACCAGCGCAATTGCCATTTCTCACAATCCCGTGCACCATTCCATGACAAAGCACATCGACATTCGATATCATTTCCTCAAAGACAACATACAAAAAGGTCATATCGAATTGCACTTCATAAACACCGAAGATCAAATTGCCGATGTCTTTACTAAGGCTCTAGACGAAACCAAGTTTCAATACTTCCTAGGCCGTCTAGGAATGTTGAATCCAGATAACATCCATTCCTAATCTCTTACTTTTTGTTTGTACATAAGAGTGTTTACTTTCATTCAAAAAGAAAATCCAAAAACATTCAAATAACCAAAATTTACCAAAAACATTCAAATAACCAAATTATTCAAAAAAATTAGAATAAAGTTTTATCCTTTTAAAGTCTTTATAAAACCATGTGATTTAACATCTTCTTGACTAAATTTTCAGATACTTATGCTCGATGAATGTTCTCAGTTATATTGATTCTTAATTAAAGAGAAGGTTCAAATTTCAAACATTTTTGTTATGTACATTCTCCTATTCCCTTTGAATTTATTTCAATTATAACGATTTTATCTGTAAAGGGACATAAGATCAGGAGATTCAGATGAAAACCAAACCCATGTGAGAAATTGTGCCTCGTCTTTAACTGCTAAGTGGAATTCATTTCTGTGAGCAAAGGTGTTTTCATTATGACTTATAGGATTTATACTCTTATACCGTGATGCTAGTCTCATTTTTGCTTAGATATCAAAATGACCAGGGATGATACATTCATTTTCTTATATATTAGACAAACTGTCTATTATATCACCTATCCCTATCCTCAATCAAACCAATTCAAAGAAATGACTGATCATCTGGCATAACGAATCTGACAAATGATGAAACAACAAAGTCATATCCAACAAATGCTGTCAACAAATCACAATTGGTAACCACATCAGATATCTTTTACACAATGTGTATTCACACAAATCAAGAAAAGATAAAGACAAAGGTGAAAACTTCACCAAAGAAAAAGAAGATTTACAACAACAATCCATCAAGACAGACATCTCTCAAACAACGAATTCTCAAAAGCTTTATCAAATATAGCTGTTCAAAAACCGAAGATTTACCGGGATACTGTAGCCTTCATAATTGAATATTCTTAGTTGCAAACTGCACTATGAAAATTTCTAAACCCCTCTGCATGTATTTCCCGACGGAGAGTGAGTGAACCTCAATGGCATGAATGAAGAAACCCTCTGAGTAATGCCGAAACCAGTCTTATGTGATTGATTATCTAATATGAAGACCAAGTGACTAAAGTATATAGGTATAAATCCACATTAAGCATAAGTCAACACCTTCAAACTGAGAGATATCACTCATCTTTAGTGATTATACACCAGTTCTGCACCCAGAACAAACAAACACCTCAGTCAAGTGTGAGTTATACCTATGAGCGTTCATCTGAATCGACCTATTAAGATCACTTGCCGTCTTTATAAATGCTATAAAATCTTAAGGAATATTATGAAAATACATATACAAAAACCTTTTGATAATCGAACTCGAGACTTTGATTCAGAAACAAATATTCTTGACAAACATTTTTCAAAACATAAGTAAAATCTAGTCACACTCTTTCAAAACAAGTGATATGGTTTTATAAATGTCTTATCCAAATTTCAAGAATTTCAATCAAACATTTTTCTCCTCATTTCATTAATGATCACATAGGGGGAAATTGTTGAATAATGTTTTTTATGTTTTTATGTGACCATCACTGAAATAAGTCGAAATGTTTTTATTAACAATTTATTTCAGATTGCGTAAATTCGAGATCAACCAAACCGGAGAAAATGACGCTATGTACCAAAGAGCAAAAATGTCACCCAGCGACAGCAATCGCAACCCAACAGCTCATGTGTCGCAAAATGAAGAAAATCAAAACAAAAGAAGAAAAAGGCTGGAACAGTGGAGATCGCGACCCGATCCAACCCAGATCGCGACCCGATCGTGATGACACACACGTGACACTATGCTGACCAAAGATCGCGAACCGACGGCAACCCGACAAGATCGCGACCCGATCTTCCTCCCATCGCGACCCGACCCGGATCGCGACCCGATCTCCTCACAGATCGCGACCCTACCCACCTACCACACTCCACCGAGTCGGGTAGTGGCCAGCACAAAAGCGGGAACCACTCGAGATCGCGACCCGATCCCATAAAGATTGCGACCCGATCTTCGCTGGAACAGACTATAAATACAAGCTTCCTCTAGCTGATTTTGCACAATACACACATATTATCCAAGCTCCATACACTCTAATCCACGACCAGAAACCTCAAAATTCTGATATTTCTGCATTTGGCAACGAGGATCAAACCGCAAAACCGCAAGAATCAAAACCTCCACCCGACACCAAACTTCAAACCTCCAAACAACCCTTACCCGACACCAAACTCCAAACCTCTAAACAACCTCTACCCGACACCAAAAAATCACCAAAACCTCATCTCACTGTGAAGAACAAGAAATCGACATATCAAGAAAAACGCTATCTTCCGCAACTATCGATAAGTTCTTTTAAAATTATATGTGTCGTTATTGATTTATTTAAACTGTTATAAATCAACTGTACCAAATATCAAATACACCCGAATTGAACCGTGACAACGAAAACATATGTGGACTGTATTTAACCGAGACATTTAACTTCTAACTTCTAACTTTTTTATTTATTGTAAAAACACGTTATCGTTGATAATGGCGTTTATTACATTTAACATCTAACTTCTAACTTCTAACTTCTAACTTCTAACTTCTAACCTTTTTATTTATTGTAAAAACACGTTATCATTGATAATGGCGTTTATTACATCTAACATTTAACTTCTAACTTTTACTTTATTTACCGCTTTCTGTCTATTTAAATACTGTCTAGTTTAGATTTACCTTTTCTTTTATTCCGCAACTCTTATTTATTCCGCATATTATAGATAAAATACATATCTGTCACACGGTAATCTGCTTAAAAACCTTATTCGTGGAGATCAGTTATCGTATTTTTCAACACATTTTTGTTGATGTTTGAGAGATGTATACTGGCATTTCTTTTTTGTATGTGCTAATCTCTTTATAATTGTTTTTGCTAGAAATAAATGTTTGCATATCTGTAAATTTTTTTGTATTGCTTTTGTTGTGGATAAGAAATTTTGCACATGTGCAAATTTTTGCAAATTATTTCATCTGTTTTGCACATGTACATGTTTTTCATTATTAATTATTTTACAAAAACATAAATATTTTTTTCTCTGAAGTATGAGATTATATAAATAAGATTTGAATTGGAACATCATTAAGATTTTGCCTATGTACAAAACCAATTATCCATAATTTGCCTATGTGCAGATTTTCCTGTACATTTGATTTTTGTGTTTATAAGTAATTTTGGACATATTAATATAATAGAAGTTTTGATTATAAGCTAAAGTAGTCCAAACAAGTTAACAAAATACAAAGCATCCTATTTTCAGATGTATTAACAACAGAAGTTTCATATATAGACAACCTAATCTATATTATAAGGATTATTTTTATCCAAACCCCTCCCATATTTATCCTTCCATGGTGCTTTCAACTTCAATATGTTGATTCTTTCTGAATCTTTCCTTGTTCTCCTCTGTACCGGTGCAATCGGTTCCGGATCAACCACCTCTTCAACCCGTTCTTGATGCACTTCTGGATCAACCACCTCTTCATTCAACTGATTATCATGGACTTGAGACGGACCAACCTATATTTTTACAAAGGATTATGGTCATATATTTTATATAATGAAAGAATTAACAACAATATTTAGTACCTCTTGATTAACCACGACTCGTCTGCGTGGTTCAACCTGGTTCACTTGATTGATAGTGAAACCGATGTTTGTTGCTATTTCTTCATTTGTGTAGTTGGATTCTTTCAAGTCTCGTATGATTTCTATCTTTTCTTGATCCACTTCTGTATCTTTTTCACCCTCAACTGCAGCATCAGGATTAACAATATAATTATAATCAAATTCCATATTTTATTTGGTTGTTAGAAAATGAAATTGAAAAATTCTATAGCTTCTTTGTCTTTTCTTGATATTGTGCTAAGGTTTCGTTATCGCTGTCATATGCTAATGTGTCTGTTGAAAGAGGGAATGTAGTTATGATTATAAGATATATTCATGAATAATCTTTGCACATGTGCACAAGTTTGCACATGTTCAAATTTGTGCACATGTGCATGTTTTTCTTTAAAGTTTGTCTGTGAAAGCAATATATATAGAAATATTCATAGGGTTCCTTATGGACACGTTTTTTTGCACATGTACAAAAGTTTGCATATATGTAAATTGACTATGTCCACCCTTTGCACATGTACATATTTCTTTACAAATGTATACAAATTTGCACATGTCCAAAGTTTTGCACATGTGCATGTTATTCATCAAAGTTTGTCCATGTAAACAATGTATAGAAATGTTCATAAGTTTTCTTTTATACACGTTTTTTCACATGTACAAAAGTCTGCATATCTGTAAATTGACTATGTCCACCTTTTGCACATGTACAAAATTATCCATATAGGGAAGAAGGTAATAATAATGTGCTTAGTTGTACCTTTTTGAAATTTTTTTGTACCTGTAATGCTGTAATGCTCTGTACAACTGTTGTCAACTTCTCTTCATTTATCTCATCTTCGGTGTTGTAATCTTCTTCACTGTCACTCAACTGTCTTTGACTTTTCCTCATATTTTTTTCCTATTTAACCTTTGTCCCGTACATGTAATAAATTAACATTTCAGTTAATTTGTTAATGACTATTCACAGGCAGTTGCTGTGATGTACAAACTTGTACATGTTCAACAAACTGTATACACATATAGTCAAACAATGTGGATGATTCAGGGTTGTACATGTACATAGTTTGTCAATATGCAAATATTTCAACATTTCACAAAAAAATGTGTACATGTGCAGCAAAATCCATACACATATCTGCAAACATGGTTAATTATTCAGGGTTGTACATGTGCAAACTTGTCAATATGCCAATATTTGAACATTCACAGACAATTTTTTGTACACGTGCAACAAACTACATACACATATAGTCAAACAATGTGGATGATTCAGGTTTATAAAGTTTGTCAATATGCAAATATTTCATCATTTCATAGACTATTTTTATGATATACAAAGTTGTACATGTATAGAAAACTACATATTCACAGTGAAACAATCTCAATGTATTAGGTTTTACGTCTAGCAAACATTTTAGCATGAAAATATGTGAATGTTGTCCTCAAACAACTATCATTATCATAGTAGACTACTTTTTGTTGAACAAATCATAGGATAATAACATAAAATTATTAGGATCGTTGTATAATTTTCCAAAATCAACAAACAATGAGTGTATTGTTCTAATTTGTACAGAAACACAGTTGAGAAGTAAAACGATCGAATCAAAGCAAGTTTCATAGATCTACATGTTTTAAATTGTGAGAAAGTTGTTTTTCATGAAAAAATTTCTTCAAATTTGAAATCCTACGACCTAGGTCGGTTTTTGGTGATTTTTGTACTGTTTTTTGTAAAACAACGTCGGATATGTAGTAATTAGTGTTCTTCAACTTCAGTGGAGCTTCATTTTGCTCATTGATGATGATTTGTGACTGAAAATTTCGAGTAAAAGGGAAAATTGAGAAGATTCGAAGAATGTATGAATAAACCTGTGCATTTATTGAGAAGAAATCAATTGAAACTTGCGAGAATCGATCAGGAATTGAGAGTTGCCGCCATGGACGTGTTCTTCAGAGTTATGAAGATTCGAAGATTGTATGAAGATTTGAACGTGATTCCCTTGAATTTTGGGTTAATTATTTTATTTGATTCATTTTCCTTTTCAGCTATTTTGTTTGTGATCTGTCACAATTGCCCCTGGAATGTTTAATTTGTTTAATTGATGTCCAATTGTTTTGTGTTATTTACAATCTTGCCATTAATGAATCTTGACCATTAAAATTTCTCATCCGACGCTCCTCCTCGAGTTCTCGGGTTCTCGGGCTCTCCTTGGTTCTCAAAAAATCCCAACTATATATATATATATATATATATATATATATATATATATATATATATATATATATATATATAATATATATATATATATATATATATATATATATATATATATATATATATATATATATATATATATATATATATATATATATATATATATATATATATAGAGTTAGGATCTTTTGAGAACCACAAGTCCCCCGAGAACTCCCAAACCGATTTTTTTTTCAAAAAACCGACCCCATAAGCCTCTAAAACGCACACTTTTAAGCATTTTCGAAAAAAAAAAATTCCGAAAAAAACGAATTTTTTTTTTAAAAAAGTTTACACATGTGCAAACTTTTTTATACGTACACTTTTTTTGAAATTTTTTTTACAGAACGCCTTAAATATATGTTAGAAAGACATCCATAAAAAAAACTTGAAAAAAAATGTACGTATAAAAAACTTTGCACATGTGCAAAGTTTTTTTTTTTTGCACATGTGCAAATTTTTTTCAAAAAAAAAAAGTCGTTTTTTCTGAAAAAAATTTCAGCGCCCCGGCACCTATTTGAGCGTTTTAGAGGCATATGGGGTCGGTTTTTTGAAAAAAATATCGGTTTGGGAGTTCTCGGGTTCTCGGGGTGAAGGTGGTTCTCAAAAGATCTTAATATATATATATATATATATATATATATATATATATATATATATATATATATATATATATATATATATATATATATATATATATATATATATATATATATATATATAGAGTTAGGATCTTTTGAGAACCACAAGTCCCCCGAGAACTCCCAAACCGATATTTTTTTCAAAAAACTGACCACATAGGCCTCTTAATCGCTCTAATAGGTGCCGGGTCGCTCAAAAAAATTTCCGAAAAAATGACTTTTTTTTTTTTTTTAAATTTGCACATGTGCAAAAAAAAAAACTTTGCACATGTGTAAAGTTTTTTATACGTACATTTTTTTTGAAATTTTATTTTACAGAACGCCTTAAATATATGTTAGAAAGACATCCATAAAAAAAACTTGAAAAAAAATGTACGTATAAAAAAGTTTGCACATGTGCAAAGTTTTTTTTTTTGTACATGTGCAAATTTTTTTCAAAAAAAAAAAGTCGTTTTTTCGGAAATTTTTTTCAGCGACCCGGCACCTATTTGAGCGTTTTAGAGGCCTATGTGGTCGGTTTTTTGAAAAAAATATCGGTTTGGGAGATATAGGATTGATCTAAAAGGAGTTGGGAGTTCTCGGGAGACTTGTGGTTCTCAAAAGATCCTAAGTCTATATATATATATATATATATATATATATATATATATATATATATATATATATATATATATATATATATATATATATATATATATATATAGGGTTAAGATCCGGTAGGAACCCAAAATCCGATAGGAACCGCGAGAACTCTTCTCGTCCAATCATTCTCCAAAGGGCGATAACGTCAAATATCTTCCTTTGACGTGACGCAATCAAGTGCGACGCACGTCCACGGAACGAAATACGAACTCGAGGATTTAGTGGGTTTTTTAAGAGGTTTTTTTCAACGTGATTTAAGTGAGTTTTTTTTCTCATTTTTTTCGTTTTTCGTTTTTTTTTATGTTTTTTATTTTTTATTTTTTATTTATTTTTTTCAATTTTTTTATTTTCTATTATACTCGGTTTTTAGATTTTTATTTTTTTTATTTTTTTTATTTTTTTAATGCTACAGTGCTCGATTTTTATTTTTATTTTTTTGTTTTTTTCATTTTTTATGTATATTTTTTAATTTTTAATATTTTTACTCTTAATTTTAACGCTTTTTTTGTATCTTTAATCTAATCATTTTGGATCATGATATTTTTAATCATAACGTTTTGGATCATGTATTTTTGGATCATAACATTTTGGATCATAGTTTTTTTGCATCTTGGATCATAAGTTTTGAATCATTTTGTCGTTGTATGTTTTTTTAACTCATTTTGGATCATAACGACTGTTGGATCTTGAAACATAACGAATTTTGTATCTTGGATCATAAGTTTTAAATCATAAAACATATTTTGGTTTTAATATTTTTGGATCATATGTATTTTTTTGCTATTTTGATGAGTTTTTTACTTCAAAATATAAAAATGAACACGAAAAAAAATCTTTTTTTCAAAAAATTCTTTTTGCAAACTTATTAATATAATATCTACAATAATCCCTTAAATTTTCATAATTTTTTGAATTTTTTTTATTTTTGATTTATTTATAAAAATAAAAAATAAAAAATATTTTTTTTCAAATTTTCATGATTGTGCTTGTTTTGTAGAGAATTAAATTTTAAGAACTTTGGTTTTTTCAAAAAAAAAAATTCAAAGAAAAAAAAGTTATTGCCAAAATACAAACTAGGTGGAAAATAAATAAAATTCATCCAATCATATGCTGACACTTGGCGCGTGGAGAGTTGGGCACGTGGCTTCTCAAATTGGCTGGAAAAGTGACGACCCAAATGACTAAAATAACCTTAGAAACTTCTCTTTTCCTCCCTTTTAGTTTCTGATATATATACACAAATTCACACATATGCACAAATATGTACACCTACATTAATACACATGTGATCATACGTTTATGCGTATTCATATTTGACCATACATATATACAAACATAGATACAACCAAATTGAGATATATGCATATATGCATTTATATAGATATGTGTATTTTTCACATATGTATTTATGCATTTATGCATTTATGCACATATGCACATATACACATATGCATGACGACACCTAGTAATATCAAGTATTATAGTCGTCTTTTAGCGATGTTTTGGATTAAATATATGTCTTAAATTGGCTAATATCACTTACTTTTGTGCCAAAGTACTTGGAAATGTTTTTAGTGTAAATGAAGGGGTTTTAATGCAATTCTGGAGAAGTTATGGAGCAAAAAGGGCAAAAAATCGGATCTGACATAGATAGCACCGCTATCTCTTGAGATAGCGCCCCTATCTCGAGACTGGATAAAATCTCCGTTTCGGTTTTTCAGTCGCCATTCGTGGTATTTATGTTTCTTCACTTAGTTTTCATCTTAGTTTAGTTGTTTTAGTAGTTTAGCTTGGTGTTTTTGGGTGTGACAACCATTAGCATTAGGTTAAAGTTTCTGATTTTAGTTGGTTACTGTTTTGAATACTTTGGATCTGAAGTTTATGCAATTAATCATTCGGTTATATGTTTAGTGGTGTTTTTCGGTATTTTGATGTTTGAATGCTTGGATGTTTTTCGATTGACCTTCATTTATATAGATATGTGTATTTTTCACATATGTATTTATGCATTTATGCATTTATGCACATATGCACATATACACATATGCATGACGA
This sequence comes from Cichorium intybus, assembly GCA_023525715.1. Classification (NCBI taxonomy): domain Eukaryota; kingdom Viridiplantae; phylum Streptophyta; class Magnoliopsida; order Asterales; family Asteraceae; genus Cichorium; species Cichorium intybus. Next base: position 193,986 of record JAKNSD010000033.1, on the reverse strand, counting down.
CACCTAGTAATATCAAGTATTATAGTCGTCTTTTAGCGATGTTTTGGATTAAATATATGTCTTAAATTGGCTAATATCACTTACTTTTGTGCCAAAGTACTTGGAAATGTTTTTAGTGTAAATGAAGGGGTTTTAATGCAATTCTGGAGAAGTTATGGAGCAAAAAGGGCGAAAAATCGGATCTGACATAGATAGCACCGCTATCTCTTGAGATAGCGCCGCTATCTCGAGACTGGATAAAATCTCCGTTTCGGTTTTTCAGTCGCCATTCGTGGTATTTATGTTTCTTCACTTAGTTTTCATCTTAGTTTAGTTGTTTTAGTAGTTTAGCTTGGTGTTTTTGGGTGTGACAACCATTAGCATTAGGTTAAAGTTTCTGATTTTAGTTGGTTACTGTTTTGAATACTTTGGATCTGAAGTTTATGCAATTAATCATTCGGTTATATGTTTAGTGGTGTTTTTCGGTATTTTGATGTTTGAATGCTTGGATGTTTTTCGATTGACCTTTATTGTTTCTGAGTTTGAATCTGATTTCTGATTTCAGTAAGCAATCTAGGTTAGGTTTAAGTTTAAGTTTCATTTAGTTCATGCTTGGATTTAGTTTCTGTTTGAATTTTGGTTTTTGGACTGTTTTCAGGAAAGTAGAGATTGATCTCTCTGGTTGTAACGTGACACTGCAACTGCTAATCTATCACCTATCTTGACCACGAAACTCCTGTGGATCGACCCTGACTACCACTGTACTAAGTGAGAGTGAGGTTTTATTATTTTTGACCGCATGACGACCACTGCGATGTCACCGGATCAAATTTATAGTCTTTATTGATAGAAATTTCAAGGCTAAGAAATAATAAATAATAAACCCTAACTTCCAATCTAATGTCTAGGATTAGGAATTAATAAAACTTATAATATTCAATCAAATGCATAAGAATATAGTTATGCCAAATGCATTACGTATGCATAATTTAAAAAAAAACAGAAAAGGCAAATAATGTGGTTACCTTTGACCGCCACAAAACCAACATCGAGCCGGCAACCACTATTTTTTTCCTGCCGCCACCCACAATAAAAGCATCGATATCCATATAACTCCATTTTAGAGGCGGTCGATTTTACATTTCTATGGTTTAAACTCACCGTCTTCCGTTTGCGGTCAGCAGCAATGCAAAGCCGTTCAACATCTTCGGTTATCGTTTAGGCTGTGCGGTGTGGTGCCGGAGGCTCCCACCTCCGCATCAGCCATTTCCCCCCAAAACCGATTTCACTGGCAACATGAGAAGGGTGAGGAGTGGTGCCGGCAACAAAGAGAAGAGAGAGTGAGCTGAATGCTCAAGGTTGCTGCCAAACCATTGTCGTACATGGGGGGCGGTGTTTGCCGCCGGCAAAGAGCTCCACATCGGTTGCCGCCAACGTTTTGCCCTCTACTCCGCACAGCCTTATGTAAGAGAGAGAAAGGGATTAGATTGGATAGAGAGAGATCGTAGGTTTAGAGAGAAACTGTTCATTTTTTCCAATAAATGCTATAATTAATAGGCTAATTTTATGGAAATCAAAAAATTGTAATTCTCTTAATACCCCTGATATATATATATATATATATATATATATATATATATATATATATATATATATATATATATATATATATATATATATATATATATATATATATATATATATATATATATATAGAGTAAGGTTCTTTTGAGAACTCAAAAAACCCTGAGATCTTGAGAACCAAATCTGGACCATCAGATCAAAAAAATAAAAGGTCAAGATGAAAGATGGCAGTTTCGTAATTATCTACAATTTTAATGGCATCTTTGGGTTTTGAATATCAATCATAAGGGTATATCAGGCATTGAAAATACATCCCTACAATTAAGCAAAACTGATTTAATTAAAATAGGAAATCTTTTATTTGCTTATCACTCTTCATTAATATCTTCTCTCTCCTTCTCCTTCTCCTACTCTCTACTCTGGTTATCACGTATTCAAACCCTCCGCCGACTTCCTCGCCGATCTCCCATCTTCTTCTCCACCTTCGCCGGAGTTTCCACGCCCTCCCTGGCCGTCGTCTTCCAAACGCTCCGTCGACTTCCTCGCCTTCACCAATTTCTCACCCATTTCTTAAAGCTAAATATCGTCTCTCTCCTCTCATCGGATCTTTCTTTCTTCTTCACCGTATTCCCTTGTTCTAAAACCTAGCGGCGGTGATATGGATCCCAACAAACAGCGGTGAATGTGAGGTAGGAAGTCGGATCTTTCTCTCTTCTGCCGCCTCACCTTTCCGTTTACGAAGAAGATGTCTATGTCTCCTCCCCCAATTCCCTCCTATCGGTGCCCTGATTTCGTACTCAAGCCCCCTACCTTCCAATAGATCCGGTGAGAACTGTTGCTTAACGCTTGAAATAAAAAAGTCAATTGATATCTATTAGCCAATTTCTGCAATTCACAGGTTGCAATCAAGGCTTAGACGACCTTGCCGATCGATTGAGTGTGAGGTAGGGGCAGTGTACAACGGTGGTCGGTAGCGGGGAACAACTAAGTCAAACCGAACTGATGTTCGAATCAACTAACAACGAGGACAAATCCGACAACCTCGCCTATCGATTGACAACATTGATCCAGAATACACTCCATGGTACGCTTTCAATTCTCAGGATCGATAATACAAAACTGATGGTATGCTTTCATTCTAATTGAATTCCAATTGAAATCAGGATCAATAATACAGATCCATAATACGGAACTGATCGAGAATACGCTCCATGGTATGCTTTCAATTCCAATTGAAATCATGATCCATAATACGGAACTGATGTTCGAATCAGCTAACAACGAGGTACTCAAAAGATTTCATCTTTGTGATGGTATTTTCGTTCCAATTTGAAGCTTTTCGTGAGATGTTGGAACGCAAGGCATCTGCTCATCCATTTGAAAACATCCAATCATTGTTGCCTCCAATTTCGTGGCTGGGATTACACCCTGTTCCAGGTAAAATAGATATATATATATTTTTGGTTAATTCTATTCTTT